>SJYC01034595.1:0-38734 GCA_006408675.1 Madoqua kirkii
TGAGTGAACTCTGGGAGGCGGTGATGGACAGGGAGGCCTGGCGTGCTGCAATTCATGGGGTCGCAAAGAGTCAGACATGACTGAGTGACTGAACTGAACTGGACTGTTCTGTAAGCATGTGAGAGGGAATTTCTCTGTGGAAATTCTGTTGTGATCAGTGAAGAAATGCCCTTTGATACAACCTGCTTTCTCATTAGTTTCCCCAAGTGGAATGATGCATTGACTCCCTCAGAGTGTGTACAATTTATATAATGGATACTCTATACAAACACCTGCCATATTCTAGATAATTAACTCACTTTATTATCCACATTCTAACCTTGAGAAGTAGTGCTATTTCCACCCATTTCAGAGATGAGGAAACAGAGGCTCAAAGAGGTTAAAAACTGAGCCAAAATCACAGAGACAGAAAGTTGCAGCACTGGCCTTGGGAGCCATGTATTTTGGTTCCCAGGCCCGTTGGTTGGGGGTCAGGAGGGGGAAGGGGTTGAAACACAGCAGCCATGGAGTCACATGTTGGTTCTTTGGAGCCAGCAGAGTTACAGAACAGAACACAGGAGGCCCAAGTCTATGACAGGAGGGTCAGTTATACACAGGGCAAGGACGGGGGTCCAGGCCTCCACTCTGCAGCCTGGCTGAGCTGTGTGGGGTTTGCTGGGTCAGAAAGAAGCATGTTCACTTATTGCAGAGGGAGGTTCATCATAGAATTAAAGGAGTGAGCAGAAATGACCAGCTCAGGCTAAGTGTCACAGCAAATCTTTCAGCAGCTTTTCAACCTACTGCCTTACTTCTGAGCACTAGCAGCAGACAAACCAGCACCGTGAGGCCCGCCAGGATTGCCACTTCCCCAGCGAGCATCACCAGGGCACCGCCCTCTCTGCCACCCACAGCACCAGCACCAGCAGCTCACCTCCACTGCCCTTGGTCTCCTTTAATTCACTCGTACCTTACAGCCTTTTCCCAGGTCTTCTTCCTTGGTTGTCTCCTACTAACTAACCAAAAGGCAGGAAGGTTACAATCACCAGCTTTTGTTGTTCAGTCCCTCAGTCATGGCTGACTCTTTGCAGCCCCATGGACTGCAGCATGCCAGGCTCCTCTGTCCTCCACTTTCCACCAGGGTTTGCTCAAACTCATGTCCATTGAGTCGATGATGCCATCCAACCAGTTCATTTCTCTGTCGTCTCCTTCTCCTCCTGCCCTCAATCCTTCCCAGCATCAGGGTCTTTTCCAAAGAGTCGGCTCTTCACATCAGGTAGCCGAAGTATTAGAGCTTTAGCTTCAGCCTCAGTCCTTCCAATGAATATTCAGGACTGATCTCCTTTAGGATGGACTGGTTGGATCTCCTTGCTGTCCAAGGGATTCTCAAGGTCTTCTCCAGCACCACAGTTCAAAAGCATCAATTCTTCAGCACTCAGCCTTCTTTTTGGTCCAACTCTCACATCCGTACTTGACTACTGGAAAAACCAAAGCCTATTCTGCCTTCCAAATCCAAAGCCTAGGAGCCTATAATTAAAGAACATAATTCTCATTCAGAATCCTCACCGCAAGGACATCTGCCATGCATCAATTTTAGATTCCCAACATCTCCAACCAGAGCAGAGTAGAATGAAGACTGAACAAGACATTTGAACTCCACAAATTCTGACTCTGACCTTGCCAAATGTCTTCCTGCCACCCCTTCCATCTACTTTTCTGCATCTACAATTGAAGACCTTATATAATCGTCTTTTTTTTTTTTTTTGTAGCTCCTGCTGTTTTGATTTGGAAAAAAAAAAAAAAAGCCCCTTCCAGGACATTTTAAAGCTTAAACAAATGGGTGCTTATCTTTTCTCTTTTGTAATATGTGATTTGACCTATTTCTCTTGTATGAATTTCAAAGTCTAACTCTGATAAACGTCAAGTTTAACTTCAGACATTAATTTAGCATGCAGTGTATATAAATGACACTGGAAATCTTAGTCAAACACAGCAGCATTAGTAAGCTTCAAATGATATAGGGGGAGGGAGTGGGGCTGAGAAATTCCTTGTTTTATTACAGGATTGCTACAAAGAACACTGTCAACAAGTTTATATATTTCTATTAATTTTACTCTAAGTGCATTTGTGCTTAGGTTTTTATTTCGATGATCCAAAATTTTAGCATGAAAAATAATAATAAAAAAGAACATTTGGCTTTCTTCCAACTTAGACAGGGACACAAGGCATTTTCACATTAACTATTCTAAGCTGCAGCCTTTGCTTTTTTTCAATTACAGTCTAGCTTACTTTTTGTATGTTACCTTTAATTTAGGAAATTTTCAAACTTACACAGTAGTGGCCACTTTTATTTCTTTTTGTCCACACAAACACCAAATTTATGATTTGAAGTAAATCCCCAAAACTATTTTATCTTCTTAAATGTGTAAATTGAAATGACCACAAACTTTAAAAATCACATTAACTCAATATAATTAAACATTGAGTAAGTGTTCACATTTACCTATCTTAAAAAAAATTTTTTTATTATGTAGAATTTAGCACTGGGATCCACGTAAGGTCTATACACTATTATTAGTTATAGATCTTAATTCTCTTTTAAATTATGGGTTACTCCAGTTCTTTTTTCCCATGTCTTCTTGTCATTATTGTTATCAAAGAAGAAAAAGAAATCAGATTATCTATCCTTTGTTGTTCAGTCATTGTTCAGTCCCTAAGTAGTATCTGAGTCTTTGCTACCCCATGGACTGCAGCACACCAGGCTTCCCTGTCCTGCACTATCTCCTGGAGCTTGCTCAAACTCATGTCCATTGAGTCAGTGATGCCATCCAACCATCTCATCCTCTGGCATCCCCTTCTCCTCTTGCCCTCGATCTTTCCTAGCATCGGGGTCTTTTCCAATGAGTTGGCTCTTTGCATCAGGTGGCCAAAGTATTGGAGCTTCAGTTTCAGCATCGGTCCTTCCAACGAATATTCAAGGTTGACTTCCTTTAGGATTGACTGCTTTGATCTCCTTGCATTCCAAGGGACTCTCAAGAGTCTTTTCCAGCACGACTGTTAGAAAGCATCAGTTCTTTGGCACTCAGCCTTCTTTATGGTCCATTGGAAAGTCCATAGCTTTAACTATACGGACCTTTGTCAGCAAAGTAATGTCTCTGCTTTTTAATTAGATTTGTTGTAGCTTTCCTTCCAAAGAGCAAACGTGTTTTAATTTCATGCAGGCAGTTATCACCTGCAATGACAGTGAAGCCCAAGAAAATAAAATCTATCACTGTTTCCACTTTTCCCCCATCTGTTTGCCATGAAGTGATGGAACCAGATGCTGTGATCTTAGTTTTTCTAATGTTGAGTTTTAAGCCAGCCTTTCACTCTCCTTTTTCATTCTCATCAAGAAGCTCTTAGAAGTACCGATATCTGAGTTTTGCTAATTGCATCCCACAATGTCTCTTAATACATTCCTCTTTCTTGTTTCCCTATAAATTTGTTTTCCTAAAAATTGGTCACTGGGTCTAGAAGCTTGATTACTCCAAAACGTTACTGATTGTATTTTCTCCTCTGGCTTTCAATTTCTTCAAGTTCATGTAACGTAGGAAATATATTTGATTTCCTTACACAAAATTATCAAAAAGTCTCAAAAAAAAAAAAAAGTGTCTGGAAACACCCTGCCCAATATTTGGTGGTGGTTTAGTCGCTAAGTCGTGTCCAGTGCTTGCAATTCCGTAGACTGTAGACTGCCAGGTTCCTCTGTCCATGGAATTCTCAAGGCAAGAATACTGGAGCGGGTTGCCACTTCCTGCTGCAGGGGATCTTCCTGACCCAGGAAAGGAACCCAGGTCTCCTGCACTGCAGGCAGATTCTTTACCAACTGAGCTACAAGGGAAGCTTCACCCAATATTTATCCTTATGTATTTCAGTATAACCTTTAACTCCTTAAAAATAAAAACAAGGACCAGGAGATAAACAGGACTGAAAATGGCACAGCATCACTGCAAAGATCCCTTTGCCCTTCAACACATGATTTTCTTTTTCTCCAAAGCACTGCAAGAACTGGACAGATTAGCTAAACAGCAGGCCCTGCCTGGACCTTCCCACTCTATCACTCTCAGCATATTCTATTCTAGAGCAATAAAACATTCATTTTAAGAGATATAATTTGAGCATCCAGGCCTGTGCCTTCTATAGTTATTTTCTGCCCCAACAGAAAACAAATGTGGTTAACCGAAAGTCAGCTTTAGGAAAAAAAAAAAAAAAAAAGCCTTTGTTCTTTACAAAAATACTTTGTTATTAGCCTTCAAGAAAAATGTCAAATATTAATTTGAGGCTAGAGTATTGCAGGAGTAGGGGCAGGGAAGAGAGGGTAATAGAAAATCTCCCCATGGATTACTCATGAGCATGATCTGAGATCAGGAACCTGTATGGAGAGACTTAGAGTAACTAGATTGTTGGAGAATGTAACAGAGAAAAGGTGTTGTTATCTACAAACCATGATGCAAACTAAATAGAGCCATGAACAGGTATCAATTTGAAGGAAGCCGAAGCCATGCAGCCGTCTAAACTTCACTCGGCCTTAGAAACAGAAATCTGTCACGTGAACAACACACATGTCAATGAAGAGCTGAATGAGTCCAGCAGAAAAGGAGAGAAAGCAGTCAAGAGGCTCAGAACACTTGCATGGAGCTCAGCATAGCCTGGCATCATTGGCATTGCTGGCCCCACTTGACCAACAGTTCAGAGGGGAAGCAAAGAAGGCAGAAGAAGCACCTAGAATAGGGCAATTCTGTGGGCTAAACTGTGAACCCTGCATACATTCTCTGCTGTTCTCAGCCCCTCTGACCAGAAATCATGAAGCCTCGTTTCCCCTGAGCTCTGCCAGGCTTCATACCCAGTGAAATCTGATGAACTAGGATAAGTTAACAGCCTCCAGCCTCTCCCAGATGGATCTTGAAAGTGACTGGTTATCTCGAAGGTGAGCCCCTAGACATCCTTGGTCCTTGCATCTCTGGCTTCAGCAACACACTTCATAGAACTGGGTGTCTGCCTTAGTTTCCCTCTAGTTTACCACCAGGCCGTGTCCCTGCTGAGTTTCACCTGGCTGAACCCTGACACTTTGCTGTGGATGCTGAGTCTGGGCCCCCTGGATCTGCAGCCCAGGGACAGTTTTGGGGGGTGCTACTACCATCCCAGTCTTCCTCAATAGAGAGAGAACTGGACCACAGGTCTTGAGTTCAATCTGGAACTTTACAAATCTCATTAAACATAGTCATTAAACTTGTGAATTCCCGTCTCCTCATCTGAAAATTAAGGTTACTATTCACTACCTGCCCCACCTTTGATGATGGTTAAATAAAAGCAAGCTAATGAATTAAGCTGTGCTGCCTCTCTTCAATCCAGGGCTTATTTTTGCCACCAGCTTTCTGGACTCTTCTCCAGGAATGATCCCTCCCCGCCTGCCGCTGTAGGCATTTCCCACATATCCACCTTGTGGATACTCCAGATGGACAGCCATGTACTTTAGAACACTCTGGAGTAGTCTGGAAGCGACTTAGCAGCAGCAACAGCAGGAGTAGTCTGAATGGCTAGAAACATAGCAAGCATTTAGCTAAGCCACTAGGTAGAAGGAAATTACCACGAGTGACAGATTCTTCCGATCTCAGGTAGAGCAGCTCACCCAGGAAGTAGTTCACATGTGCACAGAGTGAAAAGCCTCATAGACCCAACCAGTCTCACTGAACTCAAGTCACTTCCACTGGAACCACTTGTCAACAGAGCCACCTTTGAAAACAATAGGCAGCTTTAAACATAATGAGCTGTATGTATCTACACAATGTGGCCAAACAGTAGTATGACCTATTTCATAATGCACTTGGCAAAACCAAATGGATACGGCTAAGACCATGGTCCATGGCGTCGCAAATAGTCGGACACGGCTTAGCAGCTGAACAACAACAAGACCATTAGCGAAGTTGATCTGAAAAAAACACAAGCAAAAAAGCATCCTATTCAACGACATATCTAAATGTCCAATATACTGCAAACACATCAAGAGGAATAGAGTTTCCCAACAAGGAAGACTTACCCCTGTCTTGAAAATGGTTTAAAACCGGAGGCGTTTGTCATGGTGGTGAAGTTTGGTCCTTGAACAGAAGCTCTATTTTCCACAGAGGAAGGATGCTCAGCTGATGGCGAAAACAAGCAAATGCTACATGTCAGGCATTGGGTTAGGAACTTCCATCTACTTTCTCAGTTAGTTCTCACAAAATGCCATAAGCCAGATAAAGAAATCAGTTCAGAGAGAATTCGTGACACACCAAGGGTGCATAGCCAGCAAATGTGGGAGTTAAGGACTTTTCCATCTCAGCCCACTGACTTCTCTGTAAAAGGCAGATTTAAAGCAGAGCACTTCCTACTCCTGTTAGCCCAACAAACCTCGTCACACGTGTATGGTTGTCATTGTGGGGGTGGGGGAGCCACAAGGTGGGAACTCGACTGAGAATGTCAGAATGGGCTACACTTCTGCTTTCACTCATGAGTCATGGTTACCATTTTGTGCTTATGAAACCACGACTAAAATGGCACTGTATGGGGTAATTTTTGCATTTTAGTAATTCAAAAAAACTACACCTCTACCTTGCCCAGTAGACTCTAGCCCTGAGATTTCTATTACCGAAGACTATCAAAATGAAATCCAACTAAGAGGTCACATGGTGGTAGTGAATATGTAAACTGTACAGACCTTTGGGCAAAAGCTATCAAAATTTAAGATATAGAAATCTTTTGGCCTAATATTTTCTCATCTAGAAACTTAACTGTAGTAAGGCCATATGGTACTCAAAAATCTGTAGATAAAGACATTCATTTCAAGATTGTTTACAAATGTGAAAAATTGAGAGCAATGCAATAGGAACTGGTTAAATAAATTATAGTACACATATAAAATGGACTATTCCACAGCCACTAAAAAATACAAATGTGCGTTGACATAAAAAATATGCCCAAGATATGTTACTGAGAGAAAAAAAGCATATTGTAAGACAGCATGCATAAAATTATCCCATTTTTGTAAATAATAAAACATATGGTTGTATATGTGTAGGGAGAAAATCTGGAATAATATCCACCAAACTAGTCCCAGTGGCTTTTTCTGGGGGATGGAACTAGGAAGGGTCCTACTTTCTATTTTTTATTATTTCTATACTTCTAGAAATTCTTCTTATATGACTATTTTTACCATTAAAAAAAATTAAAAGGGGGCTTCCTTGGTGGCTTAGTGGTAACGAATCTGCCTGCCAAGGCAGGAGACATGAGTTGGATAACTGATCTGGGAAGATGCCACATGCCGCAAGGCAACTCAGCCGTGCGCCACAACTATTGAGTCCTGCTCTAGAGCCCGGGAGGTGTAGCTACTGACGTCTGTATCCTCTAAAGCCTCTGCTCTGCAACAAGAGGAGCCGCCATAGAGAAGCCTGAGACTCGTAACTAGAAGAGCCCTTGCTGCCTTAGAGAAAGTCCACAGGCAACGAACACCCTGCACAGCCAAGAAGAAAGAATTTTTCTAAAAAATTAACAGCGTCTTCCCTGGCAGTCCAGTGGTTAAGACTTCACATTGCCAGTGCCAGGGGCTCAGGTTAAATACCTGACCAGGCAACTAAGATCCTGCATGCCAGGCATTGTGGCCAGTAAATTCATGAATAAAACAACAAAAAAATAAATTTAAAAAAATTTTTTTAATAAATCCAAAAAATTAACAAAGATTTGTGTTCTATTTTTAGTTTGGGGCTGGGTGTTTGGGATATGACACATAACCAATACTTCAAGTCTAGAACCAGAAAGGAGACTAAAGGGAACTGAAAATCTCCAAAACATGATTCTTATGTGAGAAACTATTTGAATAAGAATTTGCTGGTAGCTTTCAAACACACAGCTGCAGATATATATATTGTTGATGATCCAAAACTGTCTTTGAGATTTCTGGGGGAAACGGCAGAGTTAAAGTATGTTTGTATGACTCCTCTCCCTGAAACTTATTTAAGCAAACAAGAATCAATTCTGTTCATGGTTGGGTCTATCGTTTTTCAAGTCAGCAATCAAATTTATTTTCAAGGAGATTCTCTATAAAGGGGTGTTTGGGGGTCTCCAGAATGAAAAAGTTGGCTTAAAGCTCAACATTCAGAAAATGAAGATCATGGCATCTGGTCCCATCACTTCATGGGAAATAGATGGGGAAACAGTGGAAACAGTGTCAGACTTTATTTGGGAGGGCTCCAGAATCACTGCAGATGGTGATTGCAGCCATGAAATTAAAAGACGCTTACTCCTTGGAAGAAAAGTTATGACCAACCTAGATAGCATATTCAAAAGCAGAGACATTACTTTGCCAACAAAGGTCCGTCTAGTCAAGGCTATGGATTTTCCAGTGGTCATGTATGGATATGAGAGCTGGACTGTGAAGAAAGCTGAGCACCAAAGAATTGATGCTTTTGAACTGTGGTGTTGGAAAAGACTCTTGAGAGTCCCTTGGACTGCAAGGAGGTCCAACCAGTCCATCCTAAAGGAGATCAGTCCTGGGTGTTCATTGGAAGGACTGATGTTGAAGCTGAAACTCCAGTACTTTGGCCACCTCATGCAAAGAGTTGACTCATTCGAAAAGACTCTGATGCTGGGAGAGATTGGAGGCAAGAGGAGAAGGGGACGACAGAGGATGAGATGGCTGGATGGCATCACCGACTTGGTAGACATGAGTTTGAGTGAACCCGGGAGTTGGTGATGGACAGGGAGGCCTGGCGTGCTGCAATTCGTGGAGTCACAAAGAGTCAGATACAACTGAGCGACTGAACTGAACTGAACGGGCTGACTGCAGCAGCCAGAGACAAAGATGGAGGAGAGTGCTGATTCCTAAGAGCCTCAAAGTGACACCTGACTTCCTGTCCACATCTCATGGACCAGAGCCAGTCATGTGACCAATCTAAGCGCAAAGGAGGCTGGGAAATGTGGTGGACCACTGGATTATCTGGAGAGAGCTGGCTGCCTCTGAAATAGAAAGCTACCTGATTTCTAGGTTTTTATAAGCTCTTTACTGTCACCCATGTATACCAGCAATAGTTGTAATCAGAGGGCACTTGATGCTTCTGAACTGCCCTCGTAGCTCCTGTCTGTCTTCACTCAGTCAATATAATGCAGGTCATTTACTGAGGGTCCAAAAATCTAGGTTAGACTGGAATACAGAGTAAGAATAAGCTTCACCCTTGAGAATAGAGGGACTTCCCTGGCGGCCCAGTGGTGAAGGCTTCACCTTCCAATGTAGGGGATGTGGATTTGATCCCAGATCAGGGAGCTGCGATCAAAGGTGCTTCCCAGGTAGCACTGATTGTAAAGAACCCACCTGCTAATGTAGAAGACATAAGAGACATGGGTTCCATCCCTGGGTCAGCAAGATCCCCTGGAGAAGGATATGTAATGCATGTTTAAAGATATACAACCATAATACAGAGGAAAATTAAATGGTGACTAAATGTACAAATCAAGTTTCATTAGAGAAATAATTCTATCAGGAAGAATATGGGGTATGAGCTTGGGAAGTGCAGAATTCTGGCTAAGCTTGCAAAGGCTCCTGAAAGGCAGAGGCGTGGGAAGAGAAGAAGGGAAGACAGGGAATGTGACTGTGACGTCATGGGTGGGGGAGCAGGAAGGAGGCGTTTGATGCATCTGGAACATCAGTAAATGCAGGTGAAGAAGTGGCTGGAGATGAGATGGGAAGTTAGCAGGAGGCCGCGACTGCCCCGGGCTGGTCTGGACTTTGGTCTAAAAGCCACAGGGACAACCTGCGGGTCTGGGGGGAAGCAAAGTACCCAACCCTCCTTTAGAAAGACAAGCCAGGAAGCAGACTCGAAACCAGCCAGGAAGCTGCTGCCGTGGCTCCAGAGAAGGTCCTGATTCCGGTGGCCCATCTCCTGCCAGGAGCCTCTTGCATTTGAATCTCCCCAGGTGCCGAAGATCGCAGAAGCTTTCCAGGTGTACACTCAGACATGCCGTTACCAGTCCAAACTCATCTCTTCTTGTCCCCATACTTAATGCCATCAGCAAATGCCATCAGCTCTGCCTCCAGAACAAACCCTGAATCCGACCACTCCTCCCAGCTCCTGCCCTCACAACCGAACCCAAGCCTCCTTCCTGTCTCGAGAGCACCACATGCACCCTTCTGGCCTTTCAGAGGCCCCACTGCTCTTACCCTGAGCCATCTACACTGCCTCGCCCCCAGCCCCACACCAATGCCCAGCATGCAGCAAGCCCTCAGCAAAGGCGTGTGTGTTCATGAGGCAGCTGTGCATGCTTAGTCGTTCAGTCGTGTCCAACTCTATTTGACCCCATGGACTGTAGCCCACCAGGCTCCTCTGTCCATTGGATTTCCCGGGCAAGAATACTGGAGTGGGTTGCCATTTCCTTCTCTAGGGGATCTTCCCATCCCAGGGATCAAACCCATGTCTCCTTCGTCTCCTGTACTGGCTGGCAGATTCTCTACCACTGAGCCACCTGGGAAGCCCCAATGAAGCTGCTAATAAATGGCAATATCAGAACATTAAGTGAAATAAAAGTGAGGTTTGCAGGCTAAGAGCCTAAGAGGCTGAGCTCCATTCCTCCTATGGACATTAACAAATATCTCAGACCCCATTCTCATTCCAAGCACCTCCACTCAGGTGTAATTCAGGCTCAGCTTGGCGTCTTCCTCAAAGGCAGGACAAGGGTATTTATCAAGAGCGACCAGAGGCCAAATAAAATGCCTGAGAGTCCTGCAGAGCCAGAGCAGCCAGCTGGCAGGCGCCTCCCCGCACCTGACTGGGAGGGGGAGAACAGTGAAGCTGGTGCCACCCAGACCAGTGAATTTTAAAGGTCACTTTCCATTTACAGTTATTACAGAATATTCACCGCATCCCCCATGTTGTATAAGCCTAACTCACACCCACTGGTTTGTACCTCCCACTCCCCCACCTCTATTCGCTCCTCTCACCCCTACTGGTAACCACTAGTTTGTCCTCTTTGTGAGCCTGCTTCTTTTTTTTTTTTTTTTTTGGTCATATTCACTACTTTGTTGTATTTTTTTCAGGTATTTCATTTTTCTTAAACGTTGCATCCAGGTCTGGACACATTAACAAGAGAGACAGGTGGTTTTTTTTTTTTTAGATTTTCCCTTCTTGCAAAGGGAATGACACAGAGATGGAATCTCACAAATAGCTTGTGGTTTCCCAAATCCCCCAGGAGGAGGCCATTAGGGTTTTTATGAATGGAACCTGACTTGCTCAACTCATCCAAGATGATCAAAATGCTCACTCAGAAAAGCACAAGGGGCTTTCCTGGTGGCCCAGTGGCTAAGGCTCCATGCTCCCAGTGCATGGTGTCGGGGGTTGATCCCTAGTCAGGAAACTAGATCCCACATGCCGCAACTAATAGTCTGCATGCTGCAACTAAAGATCCCACGGGCTGCAAGTAAAGACTTGGTGCAGCCAAATAAATAAATGTAAAAAGAAAGAAAAACACAAGGTCAGCTTAGGTGATTCCCTACTTCAGTAAAAGGAGCACAGTTTCTTTTCTTCCTTCCTTTCTCTGTTCACAGCCTTCTTCTCTTTGAGCTTGGGTCCGATCTGATGTTCTCATGGCTTTTAGGTCATTTTAGGACCTAATGTGAGAGGGGAAATTGGTAGCAAACAGTGATGGGCAACTGTCTTCTTTACATTTCTCCATAGAAAACTGGAGGAACTGTCGGAGTGACTTTTATCTGCAATGTTATCCCCTATGACTGTTTCCCTGCCCTCCCTGCAGGAGCATGAAGTATATCAGTCCTTTCCAGAATGTGCTAGAAAGATGCCTTTGTCACACATCAGTGCAGAGATTACTAGCATGAGCCTTAGGGCAGGCAGCCCTGGGTCTGAGTCTCATGTCTACCTGATACTTGTCACCCAGTATCCCAAGGCAAGTCTCTGAGCCTCATGAAGCTTTAATATGTAATGTCTTTCTAATGTGAATGATGACTCTCTTCTTATAGGTGGCTGTGAAGATTCTATGAAACGACTGCATATAGCACTTGGCACAGGGAAAACCCTAAGACATGCTAAGTACTTAATTGTATGTAGCTCTCTGCTCCATGCAGTACAATTGTCTGGCTTCCCTTCTGCAAGTTAAATTGGTTTTCTAAGCCTGATTTGCAAAATATTGAGTCCACTGTTTTGGGATCAGGAGTATGCTTTTTCTTTTTTTTTTCTTCTGTTTGCTATTAGTCACTAGTAGTGGGAGGGAGATGTTGTTAACTGGCCAAAGAGAACTTTGGTGTAGATAATTCCAGTCTAACTCAAAGTGTAGTGGAATGACAAATGAATAATTAAAATGTGGATTTAATTGCAATCATATTTTTAAAATTATAACTCTATCCTAGGATAGTCATCTCTTAACATTTTTAATAAATTTGCTCAACCGTAGGTCCTGCAAAAATAGAATATTACAGGAGGGTCTTAGGTTATCAATTTGTAGAAATAGGTGCAGTTCAAATGGGATTTCTTTTAGAAGATAATTCACGTTCATGCTCACAAATTTAACTGCTAATTTCAGCAAACGAATGTTAAGAAAACCGATTTTAATAAGCTTCTACAAAGTCAAAGAAAATCTATGGAGCTTATTTGCCTAAGGAGCAAAGGAGTTCTGAATAACTGGATTTATGTCTAAGGAGAAAAAAAAAAAATAGAGACTGCTTTCTTTGGATCCAGTGAAACTGAGCCAGGAGGAAGAAAACAAGCTCATGTAAGAAAAAGATGAAATAAAAACGTGAACATGGCAGAAAAAGGAAACTGGGTCAGACTCTTAAGCAACATGACTATGGTGACAAAGCCTGGGAAGAATAAGGTCAGACTAGCCAAAGCTGCTCACGAGACACCACTCGTAGGAGACAGGAGCAAGAAAGGGCCAGAGAAAATGCCACTTCTCTTCTTATTAGCCTGGGATGAAGAGCTAATAACAAGCCATCAAAAGAATGGAGATGTTTAATGCTCCTTTTAAAGAAAAAAACCTCCATACTTAAAAAGAAGAAGAAGAACAAGAAATAGGAACAGAAGACACATAAATTTGGAGGGTGGAGGACAGCTCTGTGGTGGATGATGTTTTAAATGGGTCCAGGCTATTAAAGTCAGAATGCTTGGTGTACTTGTATTTCAGGGCATGAAAATGAAGTTGCTAGCATCATTTCAAGAATGAATTTGTGCAGTTAGGGAGGAACCCCCAAATTGTAAAGAGCTGTCACGCCTATACACACCCATACACATTGGCATATGCACACACACACACACACACACACACATAGATTTAGGCAATGACCCTTAAGGAAGAGTCTCCAAATAAATAAACAAGCATATTGAATAAAATAATGCACAGGGTAAACTCTTTCATACTCAAAATGAGCATCTCCATGTGGTAAAGGCAGATACAGAGGGACTGGCTTAGAGATCAAGAGAACTTACTTGGTACAATATCTTTGGCTTCAGAGAGACCCTGTAACTGTCCAAAATGATCAGGCAGCTAAGCAAGCTGACCAGCCCAGCTACCATCTGTGTTAGTTCTGAGCTGAATCATTTTCATGCATTCTGGACTTTGTGTCTGAGTTTCCCACTTTTTCCCGGTATAATTTTATAGAAGAATGTATTTGGAGACAAATAGATTGGACAACAATTTACCTCTATTATGAAGGGTGTTGGAATTTTTGGTGAGATCTGAAATGAATTTTGACTTGACAGCTTTTTTATTGACTCTCAACAGTAACCTGAAAACCAGCCCACAGTTTTTATAGGCTTGAAATAAAGTAGTACTTTTTACAACTCAGTCATGTTTATAGGTATTTATTCTTTGAAAAGACAAATAGGACCAAGTGTTTATAAGAATATTTAATAATGTATCCTGAGGGTTTTTAATGCTTTCACCGGGCATTTCATCAGATTTCTTATGGAGAAACCCTGCTATTGAATAATATTGTTATCACTCATGGTTATCAGTGAAAACTGTGTGATCCTTCCACTATGTGGAGGGATCAGGGAGAGCAAAATTGGCATGGTCTTCATTTTTAGAAAGGCTGTGGGGGTGGAGCTTTCCCACTGGTAGTCCATTCAGGGGACATGTGTTTGACCCTTGCTCTAGAAATATCCCCCATGCCCCAGGGCGACTAAGCCCGTGTGCCACAACTAATGAGCCTGTGCTCTAGAGCCCAGGAGCTGCAAATTCTGAAGACTGTGCACTCTAGAGCTGTGCACTCTGCCACGAGAGGAGCCACTGCAATGAGAAGCCCATGCACTGCAGCTAGAGACAGCCCTTGCTTGTGCAGCTAGAGAAAACCTGCACAGGTGGCAGCAGAGACCCAGCGCAACCGAAACTAAAAAGAGATAAATAAATGAATCTGTAAGGAAAGGTCTGGGGGCCTCGTGACCTACAATATGACTACAGGATCAATCATCCATGCAGATATACATCAAATAACTTCTGAGTTTCTGCTAAACGCGAGAGAATATGCACCCTTTTTCCCTCAAAAAGAGTGGGAACTCATTTACCATGGAGCCATACTGTGACCTGGATATCATAGTGCGTAGTACATGCTGGAGGACTTGAACACTTAGCATTTACTTGACTCTGTTAAGCTCTGGTTCCCACCCTTTCGATTTTCTGCAGAAGACCAAGAAGAAAGCTCAGATGGGGCGGGGACAGAGGAAGAGCTGCTAACAGAGTAGAGGAGGCATTTATTGAACCACATCTAACAAACCAGAAAAATAAAGGCAGTGTTTTCCTGCCTGAAGCTCCTCACTTTTATCTGCTCGCAGTTTATTCGAGAACATAGATGTTTAACTCATTGTTCAGGCTGCTCAGCTCTTCAGTTTCTAAATGCCACCATACGCACCTGGACATTCAAAACAGCCAGTGAACGGGCCTGAAGGGGATGCAGTTTCATCTTCCTTGGTCACTGCCCAGCTTCATGCATGGAGAAAAGTGCTCAGAGCATTTGGCATCCTTCGGCCTTCTTCTTTCTCTCTGCTGCTGAAATGGCCTGTAAAGAGAAGTCTTGCTGGCCAAAGTGATACGGGCTGCAATGGGTCTCAGCTGTGGCAGGCGGGATATTTAATCTTTGTTGTGGCATGTGGGACTCTTTAGTTGCAGCATGCAGGATTTTTTTTTTTTTAGTTGTGGCATGCAAATTCCTGGTTGTGGCATGTGGGATCTCATTCCCTGACCAGAGATCAAACCTGGGCCCCCTGCATTGGCAGCATAGAATCTTAGCCAACCAGGGGAGTCCCCTACTTTACTTTTATGAATCTGCCCTGGGACAGTGTCAGTGCAACAAATCAGTAAGACCTGAGATCCTTGATTTGTATACATTTGGGGCTTGTGTGACAATACTCCCTCTCGATATGCTCATTCTCTGAGGAAGCTTGTATGAGTCAAATAGGAAAGGATTAGGAAGTTCCTTCTTTCCTCCCCACCCCATCATGGCTGATGGTTTAATACCCAGCTAAAGGTTCCAGTTTGCTAAGGGCCCCAGGGAAGATAGAAAGTCATTCCTGTAAGATGTCAAGAGTAGCTGAATCTGGCCTCATGTCAGTGTTCCTCAGAGTTAAATGTGCAAGGAATCATATTCGCAATTAACACTGATGGAAAGCATCCCTTGGTCATGCTCTGGAAAAAGAGGTGAAATACATATTTTTAGTATGGGTTTCCCAGATGGCTCAGCGAGTAAAGAGTCCACCTGCCAGAGCAGGAGACACAGGAGACATGAGTTCAATTCCTGGGTCAGGAAGACCCCCTGGAGGAGGGAATGCCAACCCACTCCAGTGTTCATGCCTGAAAAATCCCATAGACAGAGGCGCCTAGTGGGCTTCAGTCCAAAAGATAGCAAAGAGTCGAATGCAACTGAGCATAGCACAGTCATATATTTTTAGTAGAGAAAGAAGGGCCTCAGCAGCCACAGTTGGCACATGAACAGATCTGCTAGCAGCTGGAACTGTGATCTGAATGTTACTCACTGAGACAAAAGGAAGTAAAATTCCTAGCTGCAGACACAACCGTGCTCCCAGGGGCTGCCTGTTTAAGAGCCATTTTTGGCTTCTTCTTTCCTGACACTCAGGATGATGGGTCTCTCTGGGCTCGCAGGTGTGAAAGACTTTCTCTTTTCAAATCCTTGGGCATTTTTTTCCTTTGGGGAGTTACTTGGGTTGTGATGTATCTAGAGGGCTCAATTAAGTGGCTGAGCTGGAGAGTACACTTTTTCCTGTTGAGAAGAACTCAGGTAGCTCAGGGCACTGACACTTTCAAATTTTTGACTCTGCATTGAATAAGTATTGACTTTTGGAGATGGGTTAAATGCTCAGTGTCCTGAAAAGCATCCACTAAATTAATTTGTATCTCTTTTTGAATATTTAAATTATTTCCTTCTTGTAGAGCCTGTTTTGATGCTAGACTCATATGGAGTTTTCTCTTCATGATCTCAGGACTGGATTTTCAGACAGTGTTTCCAATGTTGACTTTATTTTGCCAGTGCAGGCAGGCACAATTGGAACTCTCCTTACTTCAGTTTTCATGTGCCTTTACTTTATGAAAACAGATGCTGAAATATTTCATCCAAGCTGCTTATATCAACTTATAACCATGAAGTGAAGGATGAAAATTTCAATTATTTTACTGATGCTAAAGAAAGATTAGAACATTCTTATTTGAAGACAAACTATCTGTTATTATTTAGTTGCTAAGCTGTGTCTGACTCTTTTGTGACCCCATGGACTGTAGCTTGCCAGGTTCCTCTGTGCATGAGATTCTCCAGGCAAGAATACTGGAGTGGGTTGCCATTTCCATCTCCAGGGGATCTTCCTGACCCATGGATCAAATCCTCATCTCCTGCATTGGTAGACAGATTCTTTATATATAACCACCTGGGAAGCACCAACTATCTGTTAGTGTACCATGAATGTGTTCTTGTATTATTTGGTACAGGCCATCTGGAATTTTCCAAGAACTCAAGTATCTAGGTCAATGATCAAATTGCAGAGCTTGGTAGAATGCTGCTGGGTAAGGTTCTGCCCTATTCCTTTTGTATGTAAATGATTGTTTACACAATAAAGAGTTTGTGGTCAACTCTGCTCTTTCCTTGTAGCTTTCTTGGGTCTCCAGACTGTAGGGGCAAAATTGACTTTGCAATTAAAGAATTTAGGACTAAGAGAAGCAAGTGATATGGGGTTTCTGACCAATGAGACACATTTTCAACACCCACAGGCCCACAGGAGAGACATCATTGCTATGGTGTGCTAATGATGTCATTTGTCATACAGAGCTACGCGAGCCAGCTGAGAGCTCACAAAGTCAGCCTTAAATGGGAGAGAATGGGTGGAGTGGGCCAGGAATTCTCATGCTCAGCTCACTTCCATCCTCGGCTTCCCTATTCTTCTAGAAACCAGAAGAAATAGCAGTGAGTCTTTTTCTTAACCCAGTTTCTGTGTGTGCATTCACACGTGTGCACATGTGCATGTAGGTAACAGCATGATGGCCAGGAGTGAATGAAAAATACAATGGCTGGAGAACAGAGGAGGGTTTCTGCCCATCTGGTTTCCTTCAGGCTGAGGGCTTATGGGTAAGGTCCTTTCCCAAGCTTGTGTAACTGCACGGAAACCCCTAGGGAGCCTCTCAACGCAAACTCTTGCCACGTGTGCAGGGCACCTGCCATACCACAAATTCCTCATCTGCAGCCACCTTGCCATTTCCCACAATGAACAGTATGTTCTGGAGCTTCACGCCATACCTAATTTGTTTTGCATTTAGAATATTCTTGGAAGTGTCCATATAATGAGAAGAAAACACTGTGTATCGAAGCAGAGTCTTGTCTCCACGCGCTACGCTTCCTCTGGCAGAAGTCACATGGATGCTAATGAAATCTGAGTGTTGGTGTCCTGTGGTGGAGAATGGTCTCCTCTGTGCTGAGACACGATTTCTTTTTGTTAGCTCCACCATCTTTATTAATATTAATAGAAATAATGAGAATGAGGGAGGCTGGCTTCTGGCAGCATCCAGAATTAGTGGAGAGGATGGGCGGATGGTTGAGGAATTAAGAGTCATTGGGACAGTGAATGGATCACATCCTTCTGGGACCCTCTTAAAAGGTATTTTGTTCTAAGTGAGGAATTTGGTGAATTTCTTCTACCCTGCAGTTTTATCACTAATGGGGAACTTCTCACAGCTGAAGCCCTAGTTTGCTAGAGACTCTAGCTTGTGATGGTTTTACAGCTGGTGTGTATTTGTGTGTGTATGTATTAGTTAGGTATTTGGATTTATGATCAAAAGCCAGCTTAATCAGGATTTATTCACTATGAGAACATTTGCTGCAAGGATCCATTGTTAAATGCATATCTATAAGCGTTTCATAATCTTAATGTCTTAATGACTGTCTCACCCACCATATGAGATGCTTTAAAGGGAAATACAGTGAAGGGAAGTGGGGGCAGAGTCAGGGAACTTTCATTGCAGAAGAGAAATTTTCACGCTGAGGGAAAGTCAATCAAAAGTGGTATACGGTGTATCTCCTCCTGATTTCATTCCCCTTGGAAGTTTCTCTAATATTTGCTGCTTGTTCAAGCATTGAATGTCACTATGTCAAATCCCCCTACTGTTCGCAGGGATGTTTGTGACTCTGAGAGGGGGTGAGACACCTGTCCCCTGGCAGGCAACCTTCAAAGGCAGTCTGGGGGTGGGGCAGCCAGGGGTCCTGTACAATTTCTCAGCTGCCAGCTTTCAACTCCTTCAAGCAATTGCTGTGCCAGGGAGATTATGGCTGGTAGCAGGAGAGTCTCAGATGTGGTCCAGTCAGCTGGAGGCCATGCTGCTTATATTAATACTTAAAGGGTGTCTAAATAACACTTGGGCTTCCCAGGTGGCTCAGCGGTAAAGAATCTACCTGCAATACTAGGAGACTTGGGTTCGATCCCTGGGTCAGGAAGATTCCCCTAGAAAAGGGCATGGCAACCCATTCTAGTATTCTTCCCTGAGAAACGTCATAGACAGAGGAGCCCAGTGGGCTATAGTCCACGGGGTCTCAGAAGAGTCACACAAGACTTAGTGATTGAACAACAAGCAACACCAACAAACCAGCACTCACTGGGGCAAAGGGAAGGAGTGCATCTCAGGCTGAGCCCTGTGTCTGGTTCTGGATGGAGCCCCCCACCAGCAGCGCTGTGCTCACATCTCCCTCTCTTGTTAGGACAGGGCCAAGGGAGTCTCAGGGCTTCCCAGGTGGTGCTAGTGGTAAAGAACCTGCTTGCCAATGCAGGAGATGTAAGAGATGCTGCTTCGATCCCTGGGTTGGGAAGATCCCCTGGAGGAGGGCATGGCAACCCACTCCAGTAATCTTGCCTGGAGACTCCCCATAGTCAGAGGAGCCTGGCGGGCTACAGTCCATGGTGTGACAAAGAGTCGGACGTTTGAAGCATTTAGCGTGCGCACAAGCAAGGGAGCCTTGAGACTGCGTGGCGCAGGGTAGGGCGGGGTGTCCTGGCTTACACGCTGGAAGACCAGGGCTTAGGTCCACGTGTTGACGTCATCAGTGGTGGGACTTGGTTGACAAAAAAACATAGGGTGCTCTTAGGATGGGTGAACAGAGAGTGCATCCAGCATGGAGAGGGCAAGTAATTCCCCGGGAGGGCCCCGTCTGGAGAACTGAATCAGATTCTGTGTGCTGCACTAGCAGAACACTAGAGACAAGTTGAAACACACCCAGAGGATGGTGTGCAAGGCTGGGAGGGGATGTGAAACCACATGACATCAGGAACTCATGGAGGACTGAGGCCCTGGCCTGAAGGTGTGATTTGGGGGAAGGCCCCCATCCCAGGCCTCTTCCTGACTCATAGCTCTTCCCTGACCCAGGTCCCATTCTTGATAGATCTGTGTGACCCCCCACCCCACCCCTGGCACTTGTCCCTTTTGATTTGCTTGAAGATGGAGATATGGTGATATTGACGATCAGTGATGGGCCTCTGGGGTAGAGCTGGGGTGAGAGTTGAAAACACTGATTCACATTTTTGAATTCTGGAGTGGTTGGTTTTTTGTACTGTTACCCAAAAACCTCAATTATAATATTATACTCCACATGTCAAGTGGATGATCTGAAGCGTTGTCTTAAGGAAGAGGAATCAGTTTCTTTCAGTGAGACCCTTTTGGTGAGATCTGGGATCTTGGCAGAAGCCACAGAGACATACATCTTAGTTGCCCATAGGGAAGATCTTCTAACAGTTGCAAAAATGTCTAAAGTGACTTTCGTTGCTATTGTTCAGTCGCTCAGTCCAGCTCTTTGCAAATCCATCGACTGCAGCACGCCAGGCTTCCCTGTCCTTCACCATCTCCTGGACTTTGCTCAAGCTCATGTCCATTGGCTGTTATTGTCCACTGACCATCCCAAGAGGCTTTAGATGATTGCTATTGGGGATAATCACACCAGATTCTGCAATCGACACAACCATCTTGATGTTAGGGAAACTTTCATGCAGTGTTGCCATGAACTGTCACCATGGCCATTGTGATTAGCCTTTTAGGAGAGAATCAACACTAATTGATTTTTTGGCAATAGTAGAACATAACTTGCCTAGAGAATCCCATGGACGGAGGAGCCTGGTGGGCTGCAGTCCATGGGGTTGCTAAGAGTCGACACGACTAAGCGACTTCACTTTCACTTTTCACTTTCATGCATTGGAGAAGGAAATGGCAACCCACTCCAGGGTTCTTGCCTGGAGAACCCCAGGAACAAAGGAGCCTGTTGGGCTGCCATCTATGGGGTTGCACAGAGTTGGACATGACTGACAGGACTTAGCAGTAGCAGCAGCAGCAGAACATAACAAGTGATTTTAATCTTACTTATTAGACTTTCATCTGTTTTGAACGGAGTGTGAAATAGATGCCTTTGGTCCATTCCCCACTCCTCCACCCCCATCCCAGGCCTCTTCCTGACTCATAGCTCTTCCCTGACCCAGGTCCCATTCTTGATAGATCTGTGGGACCTCCACCCTACCCCTGGCACTTGACCCTTTTGATTTGCTTGAAGATGGAGATATGATGATATTGACGATCAGTGACAGGCCTCTGGGGTAGAGCTGGGGTGAGAATTGAAAACACTGATTCACGTTTTTGATTTCTGGAGTGGTTGGTTTTTTGTACCGTTACCCAAAAGCCTCAATTACATTATTATACTCCACATGTCAAGATGTCCATGTGTCAAAATGGTCTGATCGGAATGTTGTTCTTACAACTAGCTGGACACATGCTACTCAAGTATATTACACAGGGAACTCAAGCATCATAGGGCTGGTTGAACATGATTATTTGAAAGATATTTTCTCATTCTAAAATTGTGTGCTCTAACTCAAGAGTTCCCTGCCACACCAGCCTAGGACAAAATTTTCACCATCTGCACTAAAGTGCAGAAAAATAAGAACAATGGATTATATTTTGTCTAAGGCTAAACTTATTCAATTTTAAGGACTTTATTCTAAGAGAAGGGTCTTTGTTTTCTTTTTGTTATTGTTGTTGTTATTTTTCTTTTGTTTTTAGATGGTGATAGGAGGTGGCATTTAAAAATGTTAATGGACAAGATAAATAGCCTGTCTTACCATTACATTTTTTTTTCTTTTACTGATACATAAAATCTCAAAGTCTGGGAGCCCTGATTTAACTCCAGTCTTTGGAACTTTGTTTATTCAGTGTTAAATGGGCATAGATGCCTGGGTTCCCTATCAACATTGTAAAGTCTCATATTGGCTACTCTTCTTCCCAGACACAAGAGTAATATACTTTGTATGATACTGAGTTGGTCAAAAACTTTGTTCAAACGAACTATTTGGTCAACCCAATATAAATGCCCTGATCACTGAGTGTATGCAGTTGTAATATTGCTCCTCCTCTCCTAGTTTTTCCTTGACTAGAGTTTCCTTCTCAGCTTCCAGTAGCACAGATGAATGCAGTCTAGGAGTTTGCTGTGTTCTTTCAGGGTCCCTACGACAAAATTTCTGCCAGGGCACCCAGAGGAAGGCTGGAGCACCTGGGGCAGCCAGCACAGGCTCTTCTCTTCCATGCAACCTGGAGTGGGTAGGGTGGGGGTGCCATGGGGGTTGGGAGGAGAGTGCCAAGAAGGTGGGGGAGGAGTGTTCCTGTCTTGTCTCAAGGTGGACGTGAACCCGTGGCATGTTTACCAGGGCAGGGCTTCCAGCCAGGTGTGAGGAACCAATGGTGCCAATGAAACCTGCCCACACCGATGAAATCATGCATCTCCAGTGATGCTAAACCTTTCCAGGCGATTCTCATCTATAGCCAAGAGGGCTGTCTTCTCGGCTCTGAAACTTTGAGGAGGTTAACCAGGTTATGGCTCATTTGTGCTGATATCTATCAAATGAAGCAAAGTCCCTTCAGTTTTCAAGAACTCATCAGTGTAGGTAGGAAGGGTTTCCTAAGTGCTTGCCCTAGGGCACCAGCTGGCTGTACCCGACCTCCATTTTTTGTCTTAATATTTCCCTAGGGAATTAGTAAGTTCCCTGGTGGCTCAGAGGTAAAGAATCCACCCGCCAATGCAGGAGATGCAGCTTCGATCCCTGGGTCAGGAAGATCCCCTGGAGAAGGGAAGGCTACCCACTGCAGTATTCTTGCCTGGAGAGCCCCATGGACAGAGGAGCGTGGCGGGCTACAGTGCATGTGGTTGCCAAGAGATGGACATGACTTAGCAACTGAGCTACATGCAGGGGATTAATAACATATTAAGGTGAAAGGTTCAGCTTCTGAAGAAATTCTTGCCCTGTTTAATGATGTTCAGAGCAGTAGTGTTACTGGTGGTGGGAAGGTCGAAACAGCTTAGTGTTCATCAGTGGGCTCCTCTCCACCAACACATCTACAGAGGCATGACATAGAATACTGGGAATCCAATCTCTAAGCCTTATCATATCACATGCAAAGTGTAATATGGCCGGGAAAAAGGCAAGTTACAGAATAACTTTCCTCATAGGGAATGAGACAGTTTAGGTGGCTATTTAAAACACACAGTACAACTTGTTACTGTTACAGCTATCTTACCCTTTCTAGATACCTGTACATGTGGTCCAGTGAGAGCTGAAGCATCACAGCAGGGCAATGTAGAGGTGATCTTTGGGGAAGGAGAGCAATCGAATTGGACAGAAGTCCAAAGAGGCTATTTCCATAGTGTTTTGGTGCCTTTACAAAAAGTAACTGAAGCACATATGAAAATGATTATAAGAATTCCAGGTTGTGGGTACATGCATATTTATACATTCTTTGTTCTTTATTGAAGTTATATCTTTTAATTAAAAAAAATTTTTTAAGATTTTTTTTAAGTGGACCATTTAAAAATTCTTTATTGAATTTGTTACAATGTTGTTTCTGTTTAATGGTTTTTGCCCACCTGGCATGTGAGATCCTAGCTCCCTGACCAGGGATTGAACCTGTACCCTCTGCATTGGAAGGTGCAGTCAGTCTTAACCACTGGACTGCCAGGGAAGTCCCAGAAGTTATATGCTTTTTAAAATGGCACCATATAATGACTAGAAAAAAGCTTAGCGTCTAGATTAAGATGCCCTTGGCTTTAGGTCTTAAGATGGCAGTAAGGCCCTTGGTCTTCCACTTGCTGCGCTTGTGACATTTAGCTGTTAGACATTTTGGGGCCCCACCTGTGAAATGAGGATGGCACAGCGCCTGGGGCACAGTGAGAACACCAAGGAGGCTGGCCGTTGTTATTAGCACCTCCAGCTGAGATGATGGAGACTGATTCTTTCTAGTCAGCCTTTGGAATCTGGCTCAGGCGTCATTTCCTTTCGGTTGTTTCCCAACCACCTCAGCCAGGTGCTCCTATATTACTTCATTCTACCTGCAGGATACCCTACGTGCATCATCTTCTAATAATGATGATTCATATTTACTGAGTATTTACTACATGCCAGGCACTCTGCTGAGCATCTTGCATGCTTGCAGATTCTCTCTCTTAATTCTCTCATCTCGAGTTTTACATAATTTCTAATTTCCATTTTACATTCTAGTGCATTTTTTTGTTGCTGTTGTTAATTTTTATTGGAGTAGAGTTGATTTACAGTGTTGTGTTAGTTTCTGGTGTTTGGCAAAATGGATCAGTTACACATATACATATATCCACTCTCTTCTTAGATTCTTTCCCCATATAGAGCATTACAGAGTATTGAGTAGAGCTCCCTAAGCCATACAGTAGGTCCTTATTAGCTGTCTGTTTTGTACATAGTAGTGTGTATATGTATCAGTCCTAGTCTCCCAGTTTTTCCCTGTCTAATACCCCCTGGTAACTGTAAGTTTGTTTACTCCATCTATAACTGTTTCTGTTTTGTAAATAAGTTCATTTTTTAAAACTGATTCCACATGTAAGTGATGTCACATGATCTTTGTTTCCCTCTGTCTGACTTCACTCAGTAATGACAATCTCTAGGTCCATCCACGTTGCTGCAAATGGCTTTATTTCACTTTTTTTAATGACTAACAGTCCATTGATTATAGGTGCCACATCTTCTTTATCCATTCCTCTGCTGATGGATATTTAGGTTGCTTCCATGTCCTGACTATTGCAAATAGTGCTGCATTGAACATTGGGGTGCGTGTATCTTTTCAAATTATGGTTTTCTCTGGGTATAGGCCAAGGACTGGGATTGCAGGGTCATCTGCTAGCTCTAGTTTTAGTATTTTAGGAAACCTCATCAGTTCAGTTCAGTTCAGTCGCTCAGTCGTGTCCGACTCTTTGCGACCCCATGAATCGCAGCATGCCAGGCCTCCCTGTCCATCACCAACTCCCGGAATTCACTCAGATTCACGTCCATCGAGTCCGTGATGCCATCCAGCTATCTCATCCTGTCGTCCCCTTCTCCTCCTGCCCCCAATCCCTCCCAGCATCAGAGTCTTTTCCAATGAGTCAACTCTTCGCATGAGGTGGCCAAAGGACTGGAGTTTCAGCTTTAGCATCATTCCTTCCAAAGACATCCCAGGGCTGAGCTCCTTCAGAATGGATTGGTTGAACCTCCTTGCAGTCCAAGGGACTCTCAAGAGTCTTCTCCAACACCACAGTTCAAAAGCATCAATTCTTCAGTGCTCAGCCTTCTTCACAGTCCAACTCTCACATCCATACATGACTACTGGAAAAACCATAGCCTTGACTAGATGGACCTTAGTCGGCAAAGTAATGTCTCTGCTTTTGAATATGAAACCTCATACTGTTCTCCATATACATTCTAGTTTAGAATGGCCTGTTAGTGTGTCTCCCATAATAGGTGGTGGGTTTCTGGAACCTAGGCGTTGTGATTGATGAAGCTTTGTGTTCTTCAACCTTGGCACAGTGATGGAGAAAAAGAGGTCATTCCATATGCTTCCTGGCCCATGTTGATTAGAGCTCTTAGACGGCTGTCTGTGGAATGACTGCTTCCTGCTCCTCTCCACTGGAACAGCACTTGCTAGGAGGGAAAGATTATCTCTGTTGTGTCCTGGGGCCTCTGCTGGGTGGGGCCTGGTGCTCAGTACATCTTTGATGAATGGATGGAGTCAGGAGAGGCTAAGAGTGGGAGGAGAGGGATATCGAAAGCCAACTCAATACTCAAATTCACAGCTGCTACTGATAAAGACCTTGACTAATGTCTTCAGGCCAGTATTCTGGGGTCTTGTGAGCCTCTGTAACTTGGAGCTTCGCACGGCTGATAAGTGACTCTTCTAGAAGGAATCTTGCTCAGTGGGCAAAACCTTTTGTGGCCAGCATCAGTTCAGACCCTCTTCCCCATTAGGGTGGTTCACAACTTATACTCTTTCTCTGTCTCGTGTGTGTGTGTGTGTGTGTGTGTGTGTGTGTGTGTGTGTGTTTTATCCTCCATGCTGGATCTTAGTTTCCTGACCAAGGATTGAACCTGTGCCCCCTGCAACGTAGGTGCGGACTCTTAACCACTGGACAGCCAGGGAAGTTTTGACTTACTCGCTTGACTCATGATTACCCAGGGGCATTAAAAATACAGACGTTATGCCCTCCCCTGCCCCCATACAATATCCTGAATCAGGATTTCTGGGGTGAAGCCCAGGAGGGCATGTGCAGGCCACTCAGTTGATTTCCGATGACCTTAATTTATAGGTAGGGAGTTCCTACCTTTCAGGTGGAGAAAATGGATCAGGTACCGAAAGCAAAGAGATGAATTTTTTTTTCCCCTGGTACAAAACCATACATTTTCTCTCTCCCTTTTATTCTCGCTCATGTCTATTCTCTTTCTTGTTGTCTTTATAGAATCATTCTTACCTGAATCTTAAGAGACAAATGGACACAGCCTGAAACAGGCAGAGGTGAGCTCGGGACTCAGCTGTGGCCAGAGACGGTCCAGTGACGTGAGCTCAGCCCTGGGCATGCAATCGAGAGATCTGTGGCATGCCAGGGACCGCTGACGACGGCTTATCATACAGCGGGGCCTCCCAAAAGCTCATTTACTAGCTTAATGGTCACATTTCCTTCTATTCCTCTTTTTAAGCTTAAAAAAAAAAAAAGGACTCTGTCAAAACAACAGGAGGCGTCACAGATGCAAATCTTCAAGTCTTTCTGAGCAGGCAAACCATTCATTGGCTCTCAAGATGACTGCAAATAATTTCCTTCCTACCTTCCTATAAGCATCAGCTTCTCCTTCCCCCTTGCACAGGGAGGGACTCTGTCCCCCCATCCTGAGTGGACATGTGGTCAGACATCTTCATCCACACTCAGGGTGCAAGCTGCTTGCCCAAACATCACTTTGTTTTATTGTGGCTCAGTAGTAAAAAGAATCTGCCCATGAAGCAGGAGAGCTGGTTCAATCCCCTGTGTTGGGAAGATCCTCTAAGGAAGGGAATAGCAACCCACTCAGTATTCTTGTCTGGAGAATCCCCATGGACAGAGGAGCTTGGTGGGCTACAGTCCATGGGGTTGCAAAGACTCAGATGCTATTGAGTGACTAACATTTTCTCTTTTCAAGGACACCAGGGGTTGTGTTCTTTTATTTATGAAACACCTATGAGATCTGAGAGGGTCAGTGATACACAGGCTGAGAGCGGACACAGTTCCCAAGACCCAGTGTCCTGTCTTGGGGGCCAGGGCCCTCTTCACCACCTTCTCCCTCCTCACTGGGCTATAAAAATTAAAACAATCTTTTAAAAAAGGAAAATTGTTAACATCTCACACTAGAGAACTCCATGAACATAATCTGTCCAAGGCTGAGGACTGACAAGATCTACTAAAAAGTTAAGAAGAAGTAAAGGAGAGTTCAGACATTAAAAAGGTCTGTGAGCCATACCTGGGGATTCTCAGTTGGCGCTAGTGGTGAAGAACCTGCCTGGGCAATGCAGGAGATGTGAGAGACATGGGTTCAATCTCTGGGTCGGGAAGATTCCCTGGAGGAGGAAATGGCAACCCACTCCAGCATTCTTGCCTGGAGAATTCTAAAAATTTGAACCAACAGGTATTATAGGGCAAAGGGTTTCTGCTAAAAAGTACCTGCACTAACTGCAATCATGTTGATTCACGTGAAAGAGATTCACCTTGTGTCTCGAGCTGACTGAAGTCTCAGATGACTCTGGCCCCTGGATATGCCTGCCATCCAGCACTCAGTGGGTACCAGCACTCACAGCCTCCAGGGGTCAGACCAGGGCAGGACAGAGGTGGCAGCCTGCCAACACTGACCAAAGGCTTGGCAAGAAATTCAGTGTGGGAACCGGAGCTTCCCCTTTTGAGTTTCCTGAGCCCCGGGCCCAGATAAGTATCCTTCGCTGACAGAGTCCTAACCGCTAAATCCACAGTGCCACGTTTTCTCCATCGCAGCTAATAACTTTGATTCAAACTTAGCATAGTGGAGTTCAAGGCTTTGCAGGGAATGGGCCACCTCATTTCCTTGCATGGCCTTGCAATATACCTTTCTTTACTTCAAAGCAAACAAACAAAAAAATTAGCATGGCGCTGTACAAAGGGGTTTACACCAGGGGGAAAGTATGGTCATCACTGTTTATATGCACACGTCTTTTGAAATGATCGACCATCCCATCAGTCCCATACAGGAATCTCCAGATTCAAACTGAATAATAGTTAATAGAAGCTGGCTACTGAGAATCACAGGGTTTGCCAGATGGCCCTCGTGTAAAGAACACAGATAGCCCTAGTGTAAAAAATACACGTGCCAAGGCAGGAGACATAAGGACATGGGTTCAGTCCCTGAGTAGGGAAGATCCCCTGGAGAAGACCATGGCAACCCACTCTAGTATTCTTGCCTGGAGAATCCCCAAGGACAGAGGAACCTGGCAGGCTACAGTCCAGGAGGTCATAAAGAGTCAGACTGAAGTGACTGAATGACTGAAGTGACTTAGCACACATGCATGGAGAATCACATCAAATGGTCTTTTAGACAGATTTGACCCTGTTGTGTCTGTGCAAACATGGGCTCAGAGTATGCCGAATCTTGACTCTATCTGATGCTTTCTGATAAAGAAAAAAATAATCCAACATGATTTATACCCACATGCAAAAGTAAACTTCCCGTCACTTCCATTAAAACAATAACTAAAGCAAGTTTTCAAATAAACCAATTAGCAAGACCCAAAGTTGATCTGGCAATCCACTCCAGTACTATTGCCTGGAAAATCCCATGGACAGGGCAGCCTAGTAGGCTACAGTCCATGGGGTTGCAAAGTGTCGGACACGACTGAGCGACTTCCCTCACTCACAAAGTTGATCTCAAAGAGTCTGCTTAAAGACAGGACCAAACACATCACAAGTACGAGTCAGGGATTATTGACTCCTCACTACGTGTTCAGGATCTTCTCAGGTTCAGTGAGATTTCGAATGCACTCTCACTTCTAGCAGTAAGTCGGGAATTTACTTCAGTTGATTTAAAGAATTTGCGAACAAGAACTGTATCTGAACTGTCATCACCCTGGAGCAGCTGGCCAAGCTGAAAAGGAATCCTGAACTGGGTGCCTGGACAAGACAAGTCAGTGAGACCTGCCAGGCGTCTCACCACCCAGCACAGCCACTTCCTGAGAGTAACAGGATCAGGTCTGGCCACTTGCTAGTAGGCCGCAGAGCAGGATTAACCCTGGCTTCCCAGGTGGCGCTAAAAGAACCCACCTACCAATGCAGGACACAAAAGAGATGCAGGTTCAATCCCTGGGTTGGAAAGATCCCCTGGAGGAGGACATGGCAACCCACTCCAGTATTCTTGCCTGGAGAATCCCATGGACAGAGGAGCCTGGCGGGCTACAGTCCATGGGGTCACAAAGAGGCACTCGACTTAGCACACATGCACACATCCAACCAACTCTCTGCTGACTCTGCTAAGGACAGACAGATGAAATCAGGACATGTTATAAATGAGTTAGAGGAAGATGTGTGCCAAACGCTGGCCCATCAGCACCTCCACTTGGCTCACGAACCCCAGGAGTGAGAATCTGTTGGGGTAACACACACCACCGTAAGAAAGAAATCCTCAAAGCGCAAAGCCCCAGTTGAGAGGCACTTTTTCTTTTTAAACAAAAGGGGCATGTATAACTCCAACTGATGCAGCCAGAGGACCAGTTAACAGTGGGAAAGAGAAAAGAACCATAGAAAAGAGAGCAGGATGAAGATGAGAACCTCGTAGCAGAAAGGGTTTGTGAGTAACTGTCAAATGTCTGCCTGTCATCAGGGCAGGGCACGGCTCTCCCTACAGCAAGAAACAAGGAGCCTTGGAGATTCCCTCTTGTCACAGCTGTCAGGGGCACTGCACGGAGACTTCACAGAGAACAGGAGTGCTAAACTGGATCTTCTGGCTTCTGGTTTTGTACCGACTAGTGTGGTTGTAAATGGGAACAGAAATGGTTAGAGTTGCAGAAAGTGACCAAGACTGGTCATCATTTGCGGAGAAGGCAAAGGCACCCCACTCCAGTACTCTTGCCTGGCAAATCCCATGGATGGAGGAGCCTGGTGGGCTGCAGTCCATGGGGTCGCTAGGAGTTGGATACGACTGAGTGACTTCACTTTCACTTTTCACGTTCATGCATTGGAGAAGGAAATGGCAATCCACTCCAGTGTTCTTGCCTGGAGAATCCCAGGGACAGGGGAGCCTGGTGGGCTGCTGTCTATGGGACAGAATTGGACACGACTGAAGCGACTTAGCAGTAGCAGCAGCAGTTATCATTTGATGAAACAAAGATGAAGATTTTGAATAACCACAGGTAGAGGTAAGACACAAGTCACACATCAACTCTAATATAAAAAGATCAACGATAATTAGGCATAACTATGGGTCAGGGCTTCCCTGGTGGTTCAGATGGTAAAGAATCCACCTGCATTGGGGAGACCTGGTTTCAATTCCTGGGTTGAGAAGATCCCCTGGAGGAGGTCATGGCAACCCACTCCAGTATTCTTGCCTGGAGAATCCCACGAACAGAGGAGCCTGGCGGGCTATAGTCCACGGGGTCACATGAGTGAAGTGACTTAGCATGCACAACACATTAACAATTCAAAGACAGAGGAATGGACAAAGAAGGTGTGGTGTATGTCTACAATGGACTATTACTCAGCCATTTGAAAAAATGAAACAGTGCCATTTGCAGCAACACGGATGGACCTAGAGAGTGTCATACTGAGTGAAGTCAGACAGAGAAGGAGAAATAGCATATCACGCCCTTTATACGCGGAATCTAAAAAGAACTGATACAAATGAACTTACATACAAAACAGAAAGAGACATAGAAAACAAACTTATGGCTGCCAGGGGGAAGAGATAGTTAAGGGACTTTGGGAAGGCTGTATACACACTACTATATCTTAAATGGATAACCAACAAAAACCTACTGTATAGCACGTGGAACTCTGCTCAAGATTATGTACCAGCATAGGTGGGAGGGGGGTTTGGGGAAGAATGGAAACATGTATACATATGGCTGAGTCTCTTCACTGTCCACCTGAAATTACTACAACATTGTTAATCGGCTATATCCCACTACAAAGTAAAGAATTAAAATTTGGGTGGGGGGGAGGCACAGCAATTCTCTAAAGATTGAATCTGACAGTAAAAAGGGTCTCTTTTCTCTCCTCTCTTTTCCCCCCATAATTTCGTGCTTCATTCTCATGCTGTCCTCAGTGTGAATGGTTTCCATCAATTTAATAGAAGTCCCCAAACATTGCGCGGGGCACCTGGGGAAAAGGTCACAGGAGACTTCATTCCTAGACACTTGTTTTTCTATTCTCTCATATTCAAGAAAAAAATCCCTGACTGGGATTACATAGCCTCCAGATAACAAAAAAGAAAAATGAATATTCATTTCATGTTTCTAAATTTGGATGATAATAATTTAATGACTTTTATGTTGTTTTATTTTGAAGCTTTTTCTTGTTCGGGTCTAAATCCTAGGAGGTAGTTTGATATTTCAAATCCCTCAATTTCTAAAATCTCTAATGTCTGATTCAAATCAAGTGTTGAGTTAATGATATCCCTTAGCTCCCATTAAACAAGAGAAATTCTTCAAAGAGAGTGCTATTTGTATAAAGCTTCTCAGAATTGTTGCATTGAAAGTACTGTCCTGGCCCCTTGAGACAAGGCCCACGTGTGTTAGGAAGTGCAGCTGCCCAGAGTTTACGTAATTATTCAGTCATTTGTATCTTGTGTTACCAAAATGGTAATATCTGCCTCAAAGGTCAACATGCAGAAGCTTGATTGGTACAGAAAAGAGACTTGAAAAATATCCGTATCAGTCTTGACCAAGATGAAGGGGCCTGCGGCAACTATCGTTGCTTTTAGTCGTTAAGTCATGACCAACTCTTTTGTGACCCTGTGGACTATAGCCCTCCAGGCTCCTCTGTCCAGGGCATTTTCCAGGCAAGAATACTGGAGTAGGTTGCCGTTTCCTTCTCCAGGAGATCTTTCTCATCCAGGAATCAAACCCAGGTCTCCTGCATTGGCAAGCAGATTCTTCACCACTGAGCCACCAGGGAATTTGTTTCCCTCTAAATAAATTTTATACAAAGAAATATTTTGTTAACTAGTGAATAGACAAAAGTGTGCCCATACACATAGCTGATTCTCAATATCCACAGTAGTTATGCACTACAAAGTGACCACAAACACTGAATTAGTGAATAATGAACAATTTTCCCAGGGACAATACAGAGTTAGGTTCCTCTGAGCCTCTGGGCACAATATGTTCATCAATCAAGCAATACAACCTCTTTCTATGTGTTAAAATTGTGGATTTTAGATGAGTAGTTTAGCTCTATTATATAAAAACTGGAGTATAGAGAAGACTCTATTTCAAAAGGGGCCTCCTTCATTTACTTGCTATTCAAAAGAGCAAGTGTTTTTGAGAGTCCCTTAGACCACAAGGAGATCAACCCAGTCAATCTTTAGGGAAATCAACCCTGAATACTCATTGGAAGGACTGACTGAAGCTAAAGACTCCAATACTTTGGCCACCTGATGTGAATGGTCCCTGATGCTGTTGGAAAGACTCTGATGCTGAGAAAGACTGAAGGCAAATGGAGAAGAGGGCAGCAGAGGAAGAGATGGTTGGATGGCATCACCGATTCAGTGGACAGGAATTTGGGTGAACTACGGGAGATGGTAAGGGACAGGGAAGACTGGCATGCTGCCGTCCATGGGGTCACAAAGAGCTGAACATAACTTAGCGACTAAACAACAACAAAAGGACAATTCTGTTTGTTCAGACCAAGTAGGATTCTAAACTCAACAAAACTCAAGTGTCTCTTGCATTTAGTCCAGCAGAATATGAAAATAAAGACTTGGAGCTGTATAAGTTCAAGTGACAGAGACCTTGGGGCCTTCTAAGAGCTGCAGAGGCCACCTCTCACCATGCTATCCCATCATGGTGACCCTGGGCAGGATCTTGACTCTTCTGTTTAAACCACTTTAGGGAAAATGACCAGTCTCCCCACTTGGGGCCAGCCAGGCCCAGCTCGGGTATCATCTCTGGATAGAAGGAGTCTTGTTGGTTTAAACAGGGCCAAGGGCCTCATCATAGATGGTGTAGGGTAGTTATGGGTTTCCCTGGTGGCTCAGGCAGTAAAGGGTCTGCCTGCAATGCAGGAGACCCAGGTTTGGCCCCGGGGTTGGGAAGATCTCCTGGAGGAGGAAATGGCTACCCACTCCAGTAATCTTGCCTGGAGAATCCCATGGACAGAGGAGCCTGGAGGTTTAGAGTCGGTGGTGTTGCAAAAGAGTTGGACATGACATAGCAACTAAACAAATAAGAACAAATTAGAAATAAAAAGTCATGTGGATAGGTTTGTGGCTGGGCCTGGAAAGGAAGCTTCCTCCTCTGGTGCAGCTGGTGGTCACTGGGACGTGGTGAACTGAGAAAGACATGGTACCTCTGACCCCTGGACGATGCCAGCTAAAAACAAGGAGTGAAGCCAAGAGAATCCCAGACAAAGGGAGAAGACTCAGTGGCTTCAGTCTACCCTAAAGCCAACCTGCTTTCCCAGAGCTTTATAAGAAAGTGAGCTCCAAAATAATGGTTCAAAACCCTCTCTCAGCCACGTGAACACACCGCAGCCGCTTGCCTCTTGGGGCAGTTTCTGGGTCTGCTTGGAGAGACCCTGCACAAGCCGAGACCCTGCTGAAGACAAATCTCCCTTCCTCATCTTGCCGAGTCCCCTCTCCCCTTCTTCGGCCTCTTCCCATCTGTTTTCTGACGCAAAGTTTTCCTTGTATTTCACTAACTTAGATGAAACACACATCTGGAAATCGTAGCAGTGACAGGGGTAATGGTGTACAGATACCTTATCCTCTGAGCATCACTTTTCTCTCCGTTGTTTGGTTTGGGTTCCTAACCACTGGGAGGAAGCAGGGCTGAGCAGACAGAAACTCGTTGACTCCCTACACTGGACCGACTTGCCCAGGGTCACAGAGCTACATTGAAGGTGGCCCTAGGACCCGAACCCAGGTTGCTTGTGCCCCATCAAGGCTGGTGAATCCACCATCGCTGAGAGCGTGGGTCCATTCAGACCTGGAGGCAAGCGGCAGGCGGGCATGCTGTGCGCTCAGTCGTGTCTGACTCTCTATGACCCCGTGGACTGTAGCCCGCCAGGCTCCTCTGTCCATGGGATTCTCCAGGCAAGAGCACTGCCGTGCTCCCTTCTCCAGAGATCTTCCCAACCAGGGATCGAACCCAGGTCTGCTGCGTCACGGGCGTATTCTTTACCACCTGAGCCACCTGGGAAACCCGGGAGGAAAGCAGCGAGCTTCACAGAGCCTGCGGTGACAAGGGCCAGGGAGAAAGGCTTGGCAAACCTAGCTTCCTTTCCCTAACAGCTGTCAGCCCTACATGCTCCCGCTTTGTCTGCGCTTCCCCCTTAGTCACTCAGGGAGTCCAGAGCTGGCCGGCCCAGCTGCAGACACGCACTGCTGGCTCCCCTGTGTGCGCCCGCCTCCTCCAGGGGCCCGACCACAGCGCTGCCTCCCCGCCAGGCCTGAAGGAGGCCAGGCTCTGCAGGCCACACGCCACAGGGGACCTCCCGACCACCTGTTATTGTGACCGTGTGCTTGGCCTAATCCGTTTGTTTTGATCAGAGTGTTCCAAAGAGGAAACAAAGCCTATATTTATTATTTAAAAAAAAAAAAAGACAAGTCCATTTGCCTAGCCCCTTCTCAAATACTTGGAATTCATACTAGGTCTCTTCCTAAAACCTGCTGGAGACTGGCATGAAGAACACTTCCCTGCAGAAAAGGTGACCTCCTTAAGCATTGCGTCTTCTGGCAGCTTTCCCCAAGCTCCTCGATCAGCTGAAAACTAACCCTGTCTGGGGGTGGCTGAGGGCTTCCCAGGTGGCACTACTGCTAAAGAACCCGCCTCACAGTGCAGGAGATGCCTGAGACAAGGGTTTGATCCTGGGTTGCGAAGATCCCCTGGAGGAAGGTATGGAAACCCATTCCAGTATTCTCGCCTGGAGAATCCTCATGGACAGAGGAGCCTGGTGGGGTACAGGCCAAGGGGTCACAAACAGTTGGACGTGACTGAGCAATTTAGCACACACACATGAGGGGCTGGAAAGATGGAAAAGGAACCGTGAGTACCATGCACACCCTACAGAGTGGGCTACCTAATCCAGGAGAGGAGAAAAGCCAAACAAACTTACGTGAGCACACACGACAGAGACAAGTCATCACGTTCCTGAGTCGTAACACTATGGAGTGAATGGGGTCTCCAAAAAAGAAAGAAAAATGTTGGGCCTCAAGTCCCAGTACCCCAGAATGGGCCCTACTCAGAGATCAGGTCTTTACAGAAGGTAATCAAGTTGATATGGAGTCATTCAAGTAGGCCCCAGTGAACTATGACTGGTGTTCTTGCAAAAGGGGGGAATTTGGAGACAGACAGGCACACAGGAAGAACATCATGTGAAGATGAAGGCAGAGAACTGCAAGCCAAGAAACACCAAAGACTGCCAGGAAACACCAGAAGCTGGGAGAGAGGCCTAGAACAGGCTGTCCCTCCCCGCCCTCAGGAGAAACCAGGCCTGCGGACACCTTGATCTCAGACTTCCGGCCTCCAGAACAGAGATGATAAATCTGTCACTCAGCTCACTCGGCCTGTGGCACTCTGTCACAGCAGCCCCGGCAAACAAGCATGAGTGAGGCGTGCGCTCAGCCCTGGCCCTCCCAGCCCCACCTCACGAGGGCCTTCGCACCTGGCGCTTCCCCAGGTCCGTGTCGGCTGGCATGGTCTCTGCCAGCTTACCCACAAATCTCCCGCTTACAGACGGAGTCTGTGAGCCTGGGTTCTTCACATGGCAATGCCATGGTTTCTTGGTGGAGTGGCTTGTTGGGTGGGATGTTGTTGATGGTGGGAAATGGAAGAACACACAGATGAAAGAGACAGGGCAATCAGTCTAGTCTATAGGAGACGGTAAAGTGACATGTCAGTCGCTCAGGCATCTCTGACTCTGAGACCCCATGGACTGTAGCCCACCAGGCTCCTCTGTCATGGAATTCTCCAGGCAAGATTACTGGAGTAAAGGGTTGCCATTCCCTTCTCCAGGGAATCTTCCCAAGCCAGGGATGGAACCCAGGTCTTCTGCATTGCAGGCAGATTCTTTTACCATCTGAACCACCAGGCTCCTGTTTGAGAGCCTGGAGGTTCCATCATTGATGTGAAAGAGACGCCACCAGGCTCTGACATTTCAGTTCAGTAAGACCATTCTTCACCACTAAAACATAAATTTAAAATATAAGAAACCAACACAACATTGTAAAACAATTGCCTCCAATTAAAAAAAAAGATGCCTCATATAATATTTTCACCACTCCTTGAGGTTTCTTTACGACCTTTCCAAACTTTAATAACATGCCTTCCCCTTTGTGGCCCTTTTCTATCATTATTTATTCATCTTGACTGTTATTGAAACTTAGATGTACAGAATTCGTGCATATACATTTTACAGGAGGTTTTTTTCATTCAACATATGTTAGCTTCATCCATGCTGCTGCGTGGACCAGTGGTTTACCCCTTGTATTGCGCATAGTATTCCCCTATGTGAAAATACCAGAATTTACTCACCCATTCTCCTTTTGATAGGCATTTTCTTTTTATATCTAGTAGTTTTTGTTATATAATTTCTTATTATTTTAGTTTTTATTCTAGATATTTCCATTTGCATTGTGATATTGTTACATGTTCTAAATATGCATTTTGGTTTTTTAAAAACTTAAGTGAAATATATATTGGGTTAGCCAAAAGTTCATTCAGGTTTTTCTGTGACATCTTACAGAAAAATCCAAACTTTTTAGCCAACCCTATATGCATATATATATATATATATATATATACACACACACACACACACATACATACACACATACACACGTATATGTGTATGGTTTCCCAGATTGCTCAGTAAAGAACCCACCTGCAATGCAGAAGCTTCAGGAGACTTGGGTTCGATCCCTGAGTTGGGAAGATCCCCTTGAGGAAGACATGGCAACCCACTCCAGTACTCTTGCCTGGAGAATCCCATGGACAGAGGCTGGTGGGCTACAGTCCATGGGATCGTAAAGAGTCAGATGTGACTGAACCGAGTAAGCACATACACACACATATATCTGAGCAACTGAAATGAACTGTGCGTCCATGAGAATGAGATCGTAAAGTATTTATGGGGGTTTTCTCATGTGAAAAGGTCATATAATCTCCTTCCAAACGCTGCCACCATTGTCCTTCTGTGGCATCACCCTCCCCTGTTGCAGCGGTGAGGAGCCATCACTGGGTGGAGAGGCACGATTGCAAGCTGCTGGTGTGACCCACACAAACCTGACTGACAAAGCTGAGAAGCAGAGCTTGCCTGTTCTGACATAATCACCGCCATGTCTCTGACTCAACTTGCCCACTTGCCACTGGCACCCATGCAAATCATGTAGGAGCAATGTCACCAGCCAGTTTAGAGTAAGCGTGTGAAGCAAACGACACGCGTTTATGGGCTCCAAAACTGGCACACCTGGGAAAGACCAAGTGCTTCTCCTGAGTGTCTTGGTGGGCCTCGTGGTCTTGTCCAGGATAATAAGGGGCATGAGAAACTAGACCCATCTTTGCTTGGACCTTTCATTTGCTAAATGGCTGTTGCCGGGTCTCTTCACATCTATATCTACTTCTCATTCATAAACAGGATAATGATCTCTTCCAACCTATTCTAGAAGAACTGGAGAAGATAATAACAACATTCTAATTCTCTCCAGACTATGGGATGCTCTAGCACTTTGTGATTATCATGGCCACCATACACTCATTACGTTGACCAACACATTAGATCTAAATAAATAAATTCTTCCCAGGAGCATTTTTGAAAATATCTGAAATATTAAAATAAAATTAACCTTACAAGCAAGCACTGAAATCCCAGGTTGAAAGAGACTTTCATTTGGGGGTCAATTTTCTCCCTAGGTTTACACCATATTGTTCATCACAAGCAAAAACAAAAGGGGGGCGGGCATTAAAGCATTTTGGAACCCACGCAGCTGAAATAAGTTGCCTTATCATTGCTGAAGGCAGATTACAGACAAAACTGAATAGTTGAAAACATCATCTATATTGCCTTGGGTTTGTTTACTATTCCTTCCTGAGTCTACGACAGGAATTTAAATAATAGAAACTTAGACAATAAACCCATTAAATCAAGGATACAAGAACAATCTCTCAGTAATGAGATGGAAGAAACAACTATACCAAAAAGCCTTGAACAAAGATTGTTATTTTTATGAAGTACCAAGTGTAGTTCATACTTGCCATTCTTTCTATATTTGCGGCTCTTTCACACATTTTTTAAGTCACTTTTTCTCAGAGTGCTAAGATAGATATTCCATTCTAAAACTCTCAACTTGGAGTTCCCTGGTGCTCCAGTGGTTAAGAACCCACTTGCCAATGCCGGGGACGCAGGTTCGATCACTGGTCAGGGACGATCTCAAATGCCAGGGAGAGTCTCAGCCAGTGCGCCAGAACTACCGAGCCCACGCGCCCTGGAGCCAGCATTCCACAAGAGAAGCCAGCGCAATGAGAAGCCCACCCACCACAACCAGAGAAAGACGGCACAGCAGTAAAGACCCAGCAGGGCCAAAAACAAATAAAAATTTTAAAAATAAACAAAACTTTCAGCTTTAACCTGTTAATAAAATTGGATGTTCCAGAAAAGTAGGACATGGGTAGATGTGACTAAGATTCTGAATTCCGT
>SJYC01034597.1:0-30851 GCA_006408675.1 Madoqua kirkii
GTGGGCTGCCATTTCCTTCTCCAGGGGATCTTCCCAACCCAGGGATGGAACCCGCATCTGATGCATTGGCAGGCGGGTTCTTTACCACTGAACCACCTGGGAAGCCCCACTTCTGATGTGCAACTGACCTAAAAATAGTGGATAATAGCTAATCTATAGTCTTCACATTTTAAAAAAAGTCTTCAAAATGTGAGTAACATACTTCTAAAAATACATGTGCCCTGTCAGTCATTCAATAAACATGATTTAAAACAGGTCACAGGTCATATAGCTACAGGCAAAGCTGTCTCTTCCACTCCCACCAGAGGTGACATAGAGAGGCAACTCAAAGAAAACGGCCACTTGGAAAGTGTGTGTCTCTGTGATTTGGTCGCTTGAGGGACGGCTTCTGGTCCCCGTCAGGCATGCTCTGTAGCCAATGCCAGAGGCGGTTCAGCCTGAGGAAGGCACTCGTTCCCTGGCATGAGTCCCTGGAGCCATGTGCCCCAACAAAGCCCACATTTGGAAGGCGAGACATCCCACTAGGTCATTTGAGGTCTCATTTCTGACACACCTTACCTCACAGCTGAGGTGCCTCAAACCTTGCGTTCAATAGATTCATTCAGGTGTGTGTTCTGTGAAGTTGATCGTCCTGTTTCACTTGGAACTTCTCCATAATTGCTCCATCAGCCGACAATATTCTGGGCTTCCTTTTCCAACCACATACTTCAGATCCAATTTTCACGTACCTGTGAAAGTGTGCTTCGGAGAAAACTGAGATCCCGAAGAAACTGTAGAAGCGTTTTCACTTAACTCGCAGGTTTGCGTCTAATAGAGGTCCTCAAAGGACGTCCCAGGATCCATCCCCCTCTCCTGGGAACTTACTAGAAACACAAATTCTCAGGCCCCACCCCAGACCTACTAAATCAGAAACTCTGAGGGTGGAACTCAACAAACTGCGTTTTAACAAAGGTCTTCTTTGATTCGGAAGCAGCCTCAAGTTTGAGAACCACTAGCTTAAAGAGAGAGCTCTCTCTTCATCGGGTCAGTGAGGGCAAAGACATATACATACGAAATGTTTGGGTATCATCTGAACGCAGAATAATGTTTCTCATTAAAGCGGGAGAAGAGGCATGGGGTAGAGTTTCACTCCATGGATCATCTTCAAATGTGTTTCTCTTGGAGCGGAGTTCTTAACCAGGCATATAAAACAGCAGAAAGCATCTTGGAAGATGTTTTAAACACCCAATAATTTTGGCAAAGGATGACATAGGCTTTGCCTCTCAGTCACCCCCTCACAACAGTGTGGAACTCACTCAACCAGACTGATGTAGAAAGCGAACCTGTGTGTGGCTTAACTCTTCCAGTGCCGGCTCCAGCAATACCATTTTTAAGATCCAGAAAGTTGTGAAAAAACACAACCACATAACCTTTTTTTTTTTTGGTCTTTTAATGTCTTTCCCAGATGCTTGTGGCCATTCTTTAAAATCTGACACTGTACTTTCTCTTCTCTTTTTCTGGAATATTTATGTATTTATTTGGCTGTCTCAGGTCTTGGTTGCGGCACGCAGGCTCTTTTGCTGCGGTGCTCAGACTCTCCAGCTGTGGTGCACGGGCTCAGTTTTTTCACAGCATGGAGGATCCCCAACCAGGGATCCAATCCCATGTCCCCCGCATCACAAGGCAGATTCTTAACCTCTGGACCACTAGGTAAGTCCCGACAGCCGCATAATCGTTGTCACAAAGATCGAAATAAAATGCGCTGTTTTCTCTGGTCGCTTTTCACGGAGAGTGGTTTTTCCTTGACAGTCTTATAGAATACTCCACCTGACTTCTCCCTGGAAGGCAGGTGAAATAGAAAACCAGCATCTTGAATGTTTGAGTCTCTTCTTTTTCTCATAAAAGAAGCAAACTGAAGATCAGGAACTTCCCCTGGAAATTTGTCAGCGGTTCTGTGGTTTTCACTGAAGAACCAATGGCCTGGTTGAAAATGCAATCACTTGACAGGCTTCAAAGTCTCTCAAAAGACATAACGTAGGGCTTTCCTACTGGCTCAGTGGTGAAGAGTCCATCTGCCAACCTCGCAGGAGACACTGGCTCGATCCTTCATCCAAGAGGATTCCACAGACCGCGGAGCAGCTGGGCCTGGGGGCCACAGACGCTGAGCTTGTCTCTAGACTCTGAGAGCCTCAACTACTGAAGCCCGTGCGCCCTGGAGCGTGGGCTCCCAACCAGAGAAGCCACCGCAGGGAGCAGGCTGCTCACGGCAACCGAAGAGAAGCCGCCTCTCGCCACATCTAGGGAAAAGCCCGAACGCAGCAACAAGGACCCAGCACAGCCAAAGCTAAATAATTTTTAAAAAAAGATAATGTAAAGAAACACCAGACTTGCTCAACAAGGATGTTCCATTTTTAAAGACAGGAATAACACTTGAGTCCTGTCTTCATGTCTGATTTCTTAATTATTCAGATTAGTTATCATTTATGTATCTAAAACTAACCAGTGAAAGGAGAAGGAGAAATTCTTGCCTTGCTAAGTGTCTCCACCATGACTTAAATATTTTTTTAAAAACTATTTTCCAGTGAAGTTCATGGGTAAGTTGCCAATTTTCATTTTTATGAAAAATTTAATAAAGATTTTAAAACTGTTCACATCAAAAAAGAAACTTCAAAAAAAGCAACAATAAGTTACAGATACATAAAGACAACTCATCTCTATATTTAAAATCCATATACATCTGTTTGTACACATATATGTGGGTATATTTATATTTTGTAGCCAGTACGAGAAGACATGAAGCAAAACAGATACACAGTAAGTAGAAAGAAAGAAAATTTCTTCCTGACACGTAACTGTCTATGTAAAAATAAAACAAGTATAAAACAAAGTACTTGTGCACACATGAACAAAACAGAAAATCAAACTAAATAAAAATTCAACAGCTTGTATGTGTTTATGCATTATCATGAAGAGATGGATTTACATACCAACAGAATTAGGAAAGACAATGGCAAAATCATCTAATTGACAGTAACAGCAATGCACAAAGTATGTAAGTATAGCCCTGTGAAAAAATAGAATGATTTACAGAAGGACATAAAGAGAAAACAAACAAGCCCATAAATGTTATAAAGATGTCCATTCTTCCCAAAGAGATCCACCGGGTCAAAGCATTTCTGAGCAAAAAGTCGAGCATCCAGTAAGCAATCTGATGTTCTCAAACTGCTTTGGATAATTTAAGATGCCAAGGAAGATAATCCACTGTGAACTACGCAGGCAAATGCCCAGAAGAACTGCAGCCTCATTGGGCCACATCTGAGCTCTGAATCTGGCACAAACAATTACCAGCACTGGGGACGAGAACTGTGTGCAGGCTCGTGGAGCATCTGGCCGGGACCCAGAGGAAGAGGCAGGTGCTCAGGTGTGCCAGCAGTGACGAGAAGAGTGGGAATCAATTGTGGGAGGCTTGATGGCGCTGAACACATTGTCCTCAGCTGGTCCTTAACATCACAGCCCAGGTGGAACCGCCCCCACTGGAGAGGAAACCAAGAGCTAAAGAGCCACAGCCTTAAGGCTCCGGGGGTGGGGCTCCCTGTGGACACTCGAGGTGGTGGAGAGAAGAGAGCCCTGAGCTAGAGGATGCTGCTGGCAAAAACCTCAAAGAGAGAAGCCGCAGTGCAGGGTTGACCATCTAAGACGTAAGACGCAAGGTGTGGGAAAGGATGGGGAGAACCGGAGTCCAGTCTTACTCCTCACGTTTGACTGCGTGGCCACTGTGATGGTGACCGCCTGTGCCTTCAGGGAAGGAAGAGGGCCAGAGGGACCGGCCCTCCACCTGCTCCCAGCCCTGCTGTCTGGGAACATGGCAACCATGGGCTGGCAAGTCCCAGAAGAGAATCCAGAACCTCAGGATCTGCCGATCAACCATCAGCCGAGAGGCCCATGCGAGTGCCAAGGACTGGGTCGGGGGGAGCCGAGGATGGCTGGGTTGTCAGAGGGGGCAGGTCAGGGGCCGCACGGAGACCGAGGCTGCAGCCCTCCCAGAGGTGTTCAGGCATCTCAGGCACGTCAGCAAAGGCCACCTTCTCCCCCAAACCTGGCCATAGAGGAGGATGCAAGGGAGAGGCCAGCGGCGTCTCTGGGCCTCAGCTTGAATCCTAGTGTTCCTGTGACCACCAGGGTCAACTCGCTGTAAAACCATCCCTCTTCAGTTATTTCCCTGGTGGTCTAGTGGGGAAGAATCTGCTTTGCAATGCAGGGGTTATGGGTTCAGTCCCCAATCAGGGAACTAAATTCCCACACACTGCAGAATGACTAAGCTCATGCATCCTGAATAAAGAATCTGTGCACTGCCACAAAAGACCTCTCACCATGCAATGAAGACCCCACGGCCAAGTTAATTCAATAATTAGTTTTTAAAAATCCCTCTTCTCCTCTACAAACTCTACATGTTTCAAGACTCAGCTCAAATGCCTGCTTTTTTTTTTCTGTGAAGTATTCCCCAACTCCACCCTGACCCCCACAAAGGCATTCTGACCACCCTGAATCCCACATTCCCAGACATTTAGCTTCCATCTCCAATGGGGCATTTGCTTCACGTTGCCTTGATTCTAGTAAGTTGCATTCACATCCGTAGACTCTAGACGGTATGAAAGAGGGGGACCATCTCCTGCAATGCCTTGAACAACAGTTTGCTTGACATATATCATAGGAATGCTCAATAAATATTTTGAAATAAACTTAATTCCTGCTCTGCCTGTGATTAAGTTATGGCAGGGAAGAAAATTCCAGTTCTTTTGGCAGCTCCTTGGAACCCTTGGGACACAAAGCAGTTAAGTTCCTGAGTATTAATTAACTGAAGAACCCAACCCTCAGGTTTCCTGGGTTTTGCCCAATTATGCTCTGTCTGGCTTCTTACAAAAATGTCAGTGCAGGCTCCATCAGCTTGCTCCAATTCTGTGTTCATTCTGAATACTTGCCAGCCACCAGCTTAATTTAATTTTGCTCTGACAATATGATGTTCACACAAGAATTCTTGAATGTTTCACACTTGCCAATGTTTGAACATGGATTTCTTTCACACTCTCTGTTATATTTTCTTCTGGAGGCTTAGTTTGGCAAATTCTGCCATCTCCTTTAGGAGAAATGCTATCTTTGCCAACAACAAAAAAAAATGTTTTCAAGCCAAAATTCCTTCCTTCCATACACACATGCATATATAGTGTATATGCCCCATGCATAACCCAGTACAGGGCGTTCTGCCCCCATGCGGAGTTCAGAAAGGGAAGAATATTCATGGACCTGCCTCTTCACTGGGACTTCAGCCTAGAGGACACAGGACATGCACAGCCAGTCACGTTGTGCCTACCAAGGTCTACCAGCCTTGGCAGGTAAAGGGCAGGGGTAAGCACTGTGGAGCCTCAACTTTGGGGATCTTGTCATCCCACTCCTGACTTTCACATGGTCCTGAGGAGAGGGAGCTGAACTCAGCTTTTCCCTCAACCGAGAAAGGCATGCCCTGTCCTGCCCCAGGGCTTCCTTGGTGGCCCAGATGGTAAAGAATCTGCCTGCAATGCAGGAGACCCGGGTTCGACCCCTGGGTCAGGAAGATCCCCTGGAGATGTGAATGGCAACCCACTGCAGTATTCTTGCCTGGGGAATCCCAAGGACCAAGGAGCCTGACAGGCTACAGTCCACGAGGTTGCAAAGAGTCCCAGCTTAGTTACTGAACATGCACGCATGCCCTGCCCCAAGGTGGGGGGCAAGCGGGTAAAGGGGGTCAAAAGGTATGAACTTCCAGTTATAAAATAAATAAGTCATGGTGATTACAGTTAATAACACTGCATTGCACATTTGAAAGTTGCTAAGAGAGTAGATCTTAAAAGTTCTCCTTACAAGGAAAAAAAAATCTGTAAATATGAGATCTAATAGATGTCAACTAAACTTACTGTGATAACCATTCTGTAGTATACACAAATCTCAAATAATTATTTATACATCTCAACCCGACATGGTGTTATATGTCAGTTCAGCTCAGTTCAGTTACTCAGTCATGTATATGTCAAGTATATCCCAATAAAAGAGGAAGGGAGGGAGGAAGGGAAGAAAAAAGAGAAATTCAGTTGGTGATTTGCTAGCAAGTTTTAAGTCTCTGTTACATGCAGACTTCAGACAGGGATGACAGAGGATGAGATGGTTGGATGGCATCACCGAGTTACTGGACATGCGTTTGAACACACTCGGGAAGATGGTGATGGACAGGGAAGACTGACTTGCTGCAGTCTGTGGGGTCACAAAGAGTCGGACGCAACTGAGCAACTGAACAACAAATATGGACTTCAGCTCTCCGGTAGAAGGATCATTCTCTTGTCTGGGAATAAAGCTAGCCGCACAGACAGGGACAGGCAGAGCTGTCTCTGAGGTCCTGGCTGACAACAGCCCCCACTGGAGAAGGAGATGGCTTCTCCCTGTCAGCACAGCAGAAGACCCCAGGGTCTTCATCACAGCTTGGTTCCTAACACCCTCCCCGTGGATGTGACTGAGATGATCACAAGGTTCAGAAACACGGACCAAAGTATGAGTCCTTGCTCTTTTCTTCCTAATTACACCATCAGGAGCAATTCCTTTAACCCCTCTGAATTCGGTGCCATGTAGGGAAACAGGAAGTAAGGCCAGAAAAGTCAAATGGAGCAAATATGAAGGGACCAGTTTGCTGGGCACCAAACACACTGGCTGCCCTTCTCTGATTATTCTCTCTCTCTTTACCTTGATTCACCGGCATAAATATATAGGAGGCACTCCGCAGAACTCGCCCCCAACCGCACCTCTCTGGGGTGTCTGGTGATGTCAACCAAGCCATGCTTGAAGAGTCATCTGCCAGAAGCTAAGGCATATTATTCCCTGGAGGAGCACTGATCTTCTGGAAGAATCCTTGTTCATCTCAGCGATGACTTGGGGGGGACACCGAAGATCCTGGCAAGCTGATGGATGGAACATGGAAGGCAGAGCCCTATTGTGTTTTTTTTTAATCAAAGTAATTTATTCAGCTTAGTTTTGTTTTTTAGCAGCTTTATTGATATGTAACTGACATACAATAAATTGTACGTATTAAAGTGTTCAATGAGAAGCTTGGACAAACGTGGATGTGAATAATGCCCACAATCCCCAGAAAGTGTGAAGGTGTTTTTGGACACAGTAGAAGGGAGTTTCCGCGTGTGTTTACACATAAGGATCCTGAGATAGAGAGGGAATCCTGGATTCCTCAGGTAGGACCAGTATAGTCACAGGGTTTTCCTAAGGGGCAGGTTTAGTTCAGTTCAGTTGCTCAGCTGTGACCTCATGGACTGCAGCATGTCAGGCTTCCCTGTCCATCACCAGTTCCCTGAGTTTGCTCAAACCCATATCCATTGAGTCGGTGATACCATCTAACCATCTCATCCTCTGTCGTCCCCTTCTCCTCCTGCCCCCAATCTTTCCCAGCATCAGAGTCTTTTCCAGCGAGTCAGTTCTTCGCATCAGGTGGCCAAAGTATTAGAGTTTCAGTTTCAGCATCAGTCCTTCCAAAGAATATTCAGGACTGATTTCCTTTAGAACTGACTGGCTGGACCTCCTTGCAGTCCAAGGGACTCTCGGGGAAAGGTGGGAAGACCAAAATTAGGAGATGAGGTGACGGAGCCATGAACCAAGGCATGAGGTCAACCTCCACACACTGGAAGAGGCCAGAAGACAGGTTCTCTCCTAGAGCCTCAAGAGAAAGAGTCCACCTTGATTTTAGTCCCATAAGACTCATTTCACACTCCTGACCTCCAGGACTCCTGACCTCCAGGACTATGAGAGAATACACTGATGCTACTAGGTTTGTGGTAGTTTGTTACAGCAGCAAGAGGAAACTCATACAGTGTATTATATATCCAGGAAACCATTGACATCCATTTATCTGCTCTCAGTCACTATAGATTAATTTGTATTTTCTAGAATTTCATACACGTGGAATCATATCCATGTGCTCTTTTCTGATTGACTTCTTTCAGCATAATTACGCTAATATTCATCCATAGTTTTGCCTATATCAATAGATTATTCCTTTTACTGTGATGTCATATTCTAATAAATACACCAAACTGTGTTTATCCAGTAACCTGTTGGTGGCCATTTGCATTATTTCCTTTTTCTTTTCTTCTTTTTTTTAATCATTTCTCTCTGTTTCACCTCAAATAATAGATTGATTATTTATTTAAATAAAACAAATCTTTATTTTACCTTGTGCACTGGTTCTCCGCTGCTGTGCGAGGGTTTTCTCTAGTTGCAGTGGGCAGGAACTACTCTGTCGTGGCGCACAGGCTGCTCATTGCAGTGGCCTCTCCGCTTTCAGAGCACAGGCTCTAAGTACACAGGTTTCAGAAGCTGCGGCGCTCAAGCTCAGTAATCGGGGTACACGGGCCTTAGTGGCCCGCGACACGTGGGATCTTCCTGGACCAGGGATTGAACCCTTGTCCCTGCCCTGGCAGGCAGATTCTTATCCACTGTACCACCGTGGAGGTCCACATCATTTCCTTGTGTGACTAGTATAGACAAAATCGCTATAAATAGTCACGTGCAAATCTTTGGATGGTGTGATGGGTTGATTTTTGTCCCCCAATCAAGGATATGCTACAGTCCTAATCCCCAGAACTGATCCCCAGAATGACTTTATCTAGAAGGATCATTGCAGATGGAATTAAAGATGAGCCCCCCCCCAAGAGCAGGCAGGCCCCTAATCCACTGTGACTGGTGTCCTTACATGAAGATGGCCATGTGAGGACAGAGGCCCGGGGAGGACTCCCTGTGGCAGTGAAAGCAGAGACTGGAGTCATGCAGCTGCAAGCCCAGGAGCACCTGAGTCCCAGCAAGCCGCAGGGAGCTAAGAAGAGGCGGGCGAGGGAGGACTCCTGTCCGGTTTTCAGAGGGAGGCTGGCCCTGCCAGCACCTCGATCTCAGATTCCAGCCTCCAGAAATATGGGATGCTTCTGTTGTCTCCAAGCCACCGGTTGTAGCTCTTTGTTATGGCAGCCCTAGGAAACCAATACAGATGGACATACGCTTTCATTTCTCTTCACTAAATACCTAGGAGTGGATAAGCTGGATCACATGGTAAATGCGTCCTTAATTGTTTAAGAAACTGCCAGACTGTTGCCTCAAGCGGTTGTATCTTTCTTGATTCCCACCAGCACAGTGGGGGAGTTTCAATGTGTCCGCCTCTTTGTCAACCCTTGGTATAAACTGTCTTTATCATTATAACCGCTCTAACGGGAATAGAGTGATACCCAGTCTGGCTTTATTTGCATTGCCCACATGACTAATGATGGTGAGCATCCTCTTTAGCGAAGTCTCTGCTAAAAGCATTTGCCTATTTTTAATGTTTCTTTTTTGATGTTGAGTTTGAGGGTTCTTTATATATTCTAGATACAAGTCCTTTATTAAATACATGTTTTGCAAACATTCTCTCCCACATTCATGGCTCATCTTTTCGTTTTCTAAATGGTGTCTTTCAAGGAGAAGAAGTTATTGATTTTGGTGAGGTCCAAGGCGAGACCTTTCTGGATACTCGCCCCAGTGCTCCAGGTTCCAGGAGATTTTCCAGTCTGTCTGGTGCAAGTAGGCAGGACTCCCAGCCGTGTGGGTGCTGGCACTATTGGTTCCAGCCCTCTCATGGGGTTCTTGCCTTGGCCTTGTGAAGATTCCTACTTGGCTACGTACACAAAGGAAGCCTCTGCCGTCTCCAGACGCCTCTCGATATAGCGCTCTCCTTCCACTCTCTGTGCTGTGGCCGCCAGCCCTGTGAACCTGTGCTCCCCAGACACCGCGCTCTGGTCCTGCCTCCTGGAGTCCAGCCCAGGCTGCCCTTTGCTGCCCATGGAACTTTCTCAAGGCAGCAAGTGGAGGCAACCACAGGGCTCACCTCCTTTGCTTCTCATCTCACAGAGAGTGCTGGTTTTCACTGCCTATTGTCCAATTTCATACGTTTTTGTCTGACGTTGCAGCAGTTCTGGATGAGGGAGTGAATCCTCTCTCTCTCTCTCTCTCTCTCTCTCTCTCTCCATCTCGGCAGAAAGCAGGAATCTGTCCTTTGTTGCCATCCATGCCAGTGTATGCTTCTAGGTCAGAAGCACAAAGGCAGGCCCTGCTTTGTGTCCTGGATGGGAAGGCCGGTGAGCACACACCAGCCCACTAAATATCCCCAGGCAGTTTCCATCACTAGGATCCTAGTGTCGGTGACACAGGGGCCCAGCTTGCCTTTTAGTTCCTCAATGAAAACCCAGGATTTCCCGGTGGCCCAGTGGTTGAGACTTCACCTCCCAATGCAAAGGGCACGGGTTCAATCCCTGATTAGGGAATTAAGATCCCACATGCTGTGCAGTGTGGCCAAAAAAGTAAAAATAAATTAAATAATACAGGCCAGTTCAAAAAAAGAAAGAAAGAAAACCCAGCAAAACAAACGCTTCTTCCATCCCATAACCATGGAGGGGTAAAAACCATTAGTGGACTCCCATATTTCACCTCTGGATAGCCAGTGTCAGAAGAACAGGGATGGGAAGCTTGATCATTAAACTGATCATTAAGCTCAGTCTTTGGGAACTGGGTGGGATATTTCTATTGCAAGTTGAGATCACTGCCAACAGCCTTATCTCCGAGGAGAGGGGCTCACCCAGGAGGGAAACTGGACCTGGAGTGGCTCTCCTCTACCCTTCTTATGTTCTTACCTGGGGGCCCTGTAACAAAAAAAAAGATTATGAGAGAAAAGCATACAGGTGTATTCAATCTGAGTTTTACACTACACGGGAGCTTTCCTAAGGAAATAAAGACCCAGGGAGATTTTAAACCTGAGTATTTTTGTGCCTGCTTTGCTGAAGAGTGGACAATCCTGGGAAGATAAGAACAAAATAAGAAGGAAACCAAGAAAGACCTGTTCATTCAAATTCCTCTGTGTCCCCGCGTGGTCTTCTTCAGAGATAAAGATTCGCCTTTCCTCCAGGTGCCAGCGAGGCACCTGTCACAGGAGGTCTGATGACCTAATTCAGGCGAAGGTCTTCATGCACACACCATTTTTCATGTTCCCTCAGCTGGAAATAGTCTACCTGCCAAAGTGCCCCTCTGGAAGGGGGTGTGTCCTGAACCCTGTCAGAGGCCAAAGCTGAGCTGTCCAAGGTTCAGGATCCTTCTCTGAAGCTGGCTCTGTCTGTTAGACCGATGCTAACTCCTGCGAGGACTTGGAGGGCAACATCCCAGAACGCTAGTGTCGTTGCCAAGAGTCCAAGGGCTCCCAGACACAAAGACTTTGGGAGTCCATTTCGTGGCTCACCTTTCATGGGAAGAAAAGGACCCTGGAACTTTTTCTTGCCCCTCCAAGAGGAGACTTGTCGATAAGCTTTCTCATTTTTCAGCCACGGGGCTTCACCTCGGCGCACACCCACCCTAGGAAAGCTGAGTGGGAAGCGCTGACAACACTGGTCAGTGTGATGCACCTTGTCCTCCTCTTACACACCCTCACTGCAAACACACACATGTGCACACGCATGCACTCACGCCGATGCACACACATACACTTGCACCTTGGGCCCAAGGTTGCCTTCCTCAGCTGCCTGTGCCCTAAGACTGGGAAGTGAGGAGGAGGAAGACTCCGGGTTTCATATTTCTGAGAGATGGAGTTGGAGCAAAAGCCAAGAGATGCCGGCGTTCTGGCTGGCCTCCCTCAGAGAACACCCACAGCTCTGAAAGCTTCGTCAATGGCCCATTGTTTGCTGGGAACTGAAGATGATAAGCGAGTGGAGGAACTCCATCTAGAAGGCTAAGAGGCAGGCAGCTATCTTAGATCTGCAGCAGGCAGGCTCCTGCCATTCAAAGGTAGGCTTGTCTGCAGATGGGAAATCCACATTCCCATGCCCTCCCCCAAGTTCCCCCCTCCACGCCCTCTCTCTGCTCTGGACCTCTCCCATTTTCTTTCTTCCTCTCTCCCCTGGTAGCACTTCTGGCTGCCCTGCCCTGGGATCAGGACCCTTATCCTTTCAGAGAGCTGAGTTCTAGCATCTTCTAGATGAAGATGCTACTGGACTGACGGAAACCTGAGGAAAATAGATGGCCTTGGGCAGGTCGACCCACCTCCCTGGGCCTCATACCCATAAAGCAGAAAGCTTCTTTTATTTTTTAACATATTTATAGAAGACATTTTCAGCATGAAGCTAGATGTCATCAAGAGTCCCTTCCAGCACTCAGGAATGCTTCCATATCTTTCTGAATCCCAGAAAAGAGATGGTGAGGAATCAGCTCTGAGTCAGAAGCCAGCCTTGCATTCATCATGAGGATTCTCCATCAGTTTCCCCAGTGGAACTGAATCAGTAGCCTGCTCGCTGGCACAAACCCTTCTCACCTCGGATGGAGGGAGGGTGGATCACAAGGCTGTAGGCAGCTCAGCAAAGCCCCACCGACAGTCACCCACAGAGCAAACCCTAAATGCGGCTTCCCTGAAAAGAAGTCTCAGTCTTTACCAAAAATAAAAGATTACAGTTGGAAGTCATTGTGAGATAGACTGACTCTCTCGAGTCAGTGTGGAACCAGGCAAAAAACCCTGGGGCTGAGGAGGAGGCGGATGAAACAGTGAGGATGAAGGAGCAGAGGGAAGGTGCCTGAGCCCTCTCTTGGGTTTCTCTCCCAGGACCCAAGATGCTGGGAGACAGGAGGAGGCATGGGGTGGTCTGAAGCCACCTCAATGGGCTCATGGCAGGGTCTGCTCAAGTCGTTCATCTCTGTGCTGAAAACCAGAAGCTAGCCATGTCAGGACCTGGAGGCAGGGCACTGCAGACAGAGGTAGGGAAGGAGCCAGGGAGAACCTGGTGTGCAAGGGGCAGAGGGACCAAGCACAGGGAACAGGAGGAGGATGGGAGGGGCTGCGATGAGGCAAGCCAGCGAGGCTGGGTTGGTGGGGGGCGTGGGGGATGGAAGGAGTGGTTCTGAGGCAGGGGTAAGGGGTCCAGGAGTGATTGTGTGCTTTTAAGTGAACAGGGTTAACACGAGCAGATACATTTAAAAGTCCATTCATGGGACTTCTCATGTTGTTCAGTAGCTAAGACTCCAAGCTCCCAGTGCAGGGGGCCTGCGTTCAAGCCCTGATCAGGGAACTAGATCCCACGTGCAGCAACTAAGACCTGGCACAAATAACCTTCCTAAAGGCTTTTCTTGAGGACTAGAATGAGCAAGTAAGAAACCCCAAAATAAACCAGGCTGGAAGTCAAGATGACTGGGGCTGGCTGCCGAGTGGTGGCGTGTGTGAGCTCGGTCTTGTCCCTTTGTGGTCCCAGACTGTCGCCCATCAGGTTCGTCTGTCCGTGGGATTTCCCAGGCAAGAATACTGGAGTGGGTTGCCATTTCCTTCTGCAGGGGATCTTCCTGACCCAGGAGGTAAAGATGACTTGGGCTAGGGTGGTGCTGAGAGATAAACTGAAGCAAATTTAAAATCTTACGAGATGACTTGGGCAAAAATCTACTCGAAGTGGGCAGGGCCAAAGCAGAAGTGGTTTGGAGTGGTTCTTGGAAAGGAACTGGGGATAGACTTTCACAGAGAAAAACTGGAAGCAAAGCAAGGGGATTATTTGACTGACTACAGCCTAAAGCCTGAGTGGCTGTTTGTGATGGATGATCCTTAGTGCTTTGATTCTGCAACCTGGAGGCATTTACAGACCTAGATTTAGGCTCCCGGGCGTTAGGGCCTTCTCAGTCTTGAATTATTTGATTGACTACAGCCTAAAGCCTGAGTGGCTGTTTGTGATGGATGATCCTTAGTGCTTTGATTCTGCAACCTGGAGGCATTTACAGACCTAGATTTAGGCTCCCGGGCGTTAGGGCCTTCTCAGTCTTGTGTGGTTAGTTTAACAATAGCTGCAACGGCAGTGGGGACCAGAGGTCCTATTTGGGCAATACTGTGAAAATAGTTAAAACACTGTATTGGCAGGGAAGCTATGACAAACCTAGACAGGGTGTTGAAAAGCAGAGACATCACTCTGCCAACAGAGGTTCGTAGAGTCAAGGCTATGGTCTTCTCAGTTGTAAGAGAGGGACCGTAAAGAAGGCAGAACGCCAAAGAATTGATGCATTTGAACAGTGGTGCTGAAGAAGAGTCCTGAGAGTCCCTTGGACATTGAGGAGCTCAAACCAGTCAATTTTAAAGGAAATTAACCCTGAATACTCATTGGAAGGACTGATGCTGAAGCTGAAGCTCAAGCATTTTGTTCACATCACCTGATGTGAACACCTGACTCATTGGAAAAGTTCCTGATGCTTGAAAAGATTGAGGGCAGAAGAAGAAGAGGGTATCAGAGGATGAGACGGCTGGATCGCACCACTGATGCAATGGACATGAACTTGGGCAAACTCGGGGAGATGGTGAGGGACAGGGAGGCCTGGTGTGCTGTAGTCCATGGGGTTGCAAAGAGCTGGACATGACTGGGTGACTGAACAACAACAATGTTGTCTATTTAAAAGTTAAGAGAGTAGGGACTTCCATAGTGGTCCAGTGGCTAAGACTCCACACGCCAGTGCAGGAGCCCAGTTTTGATCCCTGTTTAGGGAACTAGATCCAACATACCACAACAAAGATCAAAGATCCCTTGTGCTGTAACCAAGACCTGGCACAGCCAAATCAAGGAAATTTTAAAAATAATTTTAAAAATTTTAAATGTAAGAGAAAATTGAAAGTGTTAGTCTCTCAGTAGGGGGTCTGACTCTGCAATCCCAAGGACTATAGTCAACCAGGTTCCTCTATCCATGAGATCCTCCAGGCAAGAACACTGGAGTGGGTTACCATTCCCTTCTCCAGGCAGTCTTTCTGACCCAGGGATTGAACCCAGGTCTCCTGCAATTGCAGGTGGATCCTTTACCATCTGAGCCATCAGGGAAGCCCCAAGTTAAGAGAGTAGATCTTAAATATTCTCATCACACACACACAAATCCTGTAACTATGTGAGGCGAAGGATGTAAACTTATTGTGGTGATCACTTCATAACATACACACATGTCAAATCGCTACGCCATACACCTTAAACTAATATAAAGCTGTATGTCAATTGTATTGCAATAAAACTGGAAATTTCTAAATAAAGTGATAATTAAAAAAGAAAGGAGAGCCACTAAAACTTGCTAATTGGTTGGATATGGTGGAGATGAACTGAGAACAAAGAAGCCATTTGGGAAGGGGCTGAACAATTGGGTGAAGGAAGAATTACTGTCTGAAAAAGGAGGAGCCAGGATGGTTGGGGTCAAGAATCTTGAGCTGTTTTACACCTGCAGTGAGTGAGCGTCCTGTTACCCTTCCAGATGGAAGGGTTGGTAGACAGGTCTGGGTGTCTGGGAAGGGGTCAAGCTGGAGCATCACCCAAAAGTATTTATTGGGAGTTTGGGATTGAAGTGTACATACTGCTATATTTAACCAATATGGTTATATTTAACCAATACCGTTATAGATGACCAATATCGACCTATTGTGTAGTGCAGGGACTCTGCTCAATATTCTATAATAACCTAAATGGGAAAAGAATTTGAAAAAGAATAGATATGGGGCTTCCCAGGTGGCTCAGTGGTACAGAATCTACCTGCCAATGCAGGAGACACAGGTTCGATCCCTGGATTGGGAAGATCCCCTAAAGAGGAAAATGGCAATCTGCTTCAGTATTCTCGCCTAGGAAATCCCATGGACAGAGCAGCCTGGCGGGCTACAGTCCATGGGGTCGCAAAAGAGTCAGACACAACTAAGCAATGAAACAACTCTTGCTAAATGTATATGAACTGGTATGGTGCTTACTTTGTGCCAGGTCTAAACATCTAAAGTTTTTTACAAAAATCAACCCACTCAATCTTCCTAACAACCCTGAGCTACTAGGGAAGCCTCATGAAAGCCAGATACTAGTCAAACTTGGTTACAGACCCCTTGTGAAGTGTTTGTTCCATGTGCTAAGCACTGTACTAACATTACGTCATGCAGTCCCCGTGATATTGCCAATGCGGGGTTCACCTCACTTGACCACCAGCAGCCTTTGGCAGAGTTGAGGATGCCCCCTTGAAACTCTTCCTTCACTTGACTTCTCAGGCTCCCACTGATCTTGTTTTCTTTCCCACCCAACTGGCTGCTCCTGTGTTAATTCCTCCTCTTCCCTCTGACCCCTAAACTCCAAGCGACCCGCGGGGACAGTTCTCTTCTCTGGCTATATCATCCCATAAATGATCAAGGCTTTATTTTCTAAGTCTCTACATCTCCTCCCCACCTACACCCCCTGAGTCCCACTCTCTCATTCCCGATTTCCAACTTAATGTCTCCACTTATATACGGAGCAGGATTTTCAAATGGCGAAAACAGAACTCCTGGTCCTCCACCTGCTTCTCCTCATCGCAGGAGGCAGCAGCTCCATTCTTGCAGTGTCTCAGACCAAAAAAAAAAAAAATCTGAAGTCATCCTTGACTTCTTTCTTTCTCATCCCACATCCAACGCGCTAGAAATCTTGCAAACTCCGTTTTTCAAACAGATCTGTAATCATCCGCTTCCCACCATCTCCACTGCCGAATTCTGCTCTAAGAATCCATCGCGTCTCCTAACTTGGCTCCCTGCTGCCACTTCTGATGAGTCACTCTATTCTCCGCTCAGTAGCCAGAGTGATCCTTTCTTTTTTAAATCAATCAGATCGTATCAACTGATCCTCAGCTCAAATCCCCACAGCGGTTTCTGAGCAGGCTCCTGAAAAGATCTGTAGCCTAGAATATTCTACATGGTTCCACATAGCTCTCTGTCCCTTCCTTTGTCCCTACTTGTTCCACTTCAGCCACTTTTCTGCTACGTTATAGTCTTCACATGTCCCCTCTTCAAGGAAGAGCGCCTAGCTCTCAGTTCATTCTGGTATCAAAGGCTCCTCCCCAGGCCAAGTTGTCCTCTCCATAGCATGCACCCACTCATACACACACTCACATCACCATCACTGCTCCATCACCCCACGTGCATGCTAAGTTGCTCAGTCATGTCTGACTCTTTGCAACCCCATGGACTGTAGCCAGCCAGACTCTTTTGTCCATGGGATTCTCCAGGCAAGAATACTAGAATGAGTCGCCATGCCCTCCTCCAGGGGATCTTCCCAACCCAAGGATCAAACTCGTGTCTCTTAAGTCTTCTGCACTGGCAGATGGGTTCTTTACCACTAGCGCCACCTGGGAAGACCATCACCCCACATGGCCTTTTTTTTTTTCATTGCTTATTCCACTTGACATATTATGCATTTAGTTGCTGATTGTTATTATTTTCTACCCTGGTCTATTAGAATATAAGTTCCATGCTGCTAAGTCATTTCAGTTGTGTCTGACTCTGTGTGACCCTATAGACGGCAGCCCACCAGGCTCCACCATCCTTGGAATTCTCCAGGAAAGAATACTGGAGTGGGTTGCCATCTCCTTTTCCAATGCATGAAAGTGAAAAGTGAAAGTGAAGTCGCTCAGTCGTGTCTGACTCTTCATGACCCCATGGACTGCAGCCCACCAGGCTCCTCCATCCATGAGATTTTCCAGGCAAGAGTACTGGAGTGGGGTGCCATTGCCTTCTCCAATAAGTTCCATGAAAAGAGAGATTTTGTGTTCACAATATCCAGGATAAAGACTGCCATAGAGTAGGCCTTCAACTAATCATTATTGAATGAATGAATGAATCCATTGTACAGATGAGGTAATTGTACATATGGTACAGAGGAGGGTCAGAAATTTTACGTACTCTTCCCAAGTTCTTACAGCCAGGAGGGGAAAGAATTGATAGGTAAGCCCAGATCTATCTAACTCCACTTCTCAGAAATCACGATACACTGAGGAACCCTGATAAATCAAGCCCTGATGTATTAAATACAAATGCTTAAAGATATCAAATAGCACACTCAAAGCCCAAAATAGTTACCATAACTTCCTGAAAGACACTCTACGCTATGGACTGGTGGGAGCAAGTGTCTCTCACCTGCCATTTCTGAGCCCCTTCAACGTCAAAAATTATGTCCTCACATGGTTCTCTCTGAAATGCCTGGAATTAAACAAAGCAGGCGCAGCCCCTGCCCTTTGGAAGCCCAGCAATCTAGAACAAACACGGACGCACACAGGGCTGGTCTCATGAGCTGGCAACCACATGGTCTGATTTTAGAGGCTGGGATAGCTTAGTCCAAAAATATCTACTCCTCCCAAATGCCACAGAGCCTGGAATTCCACCATTAGAGAGATATTTCTGGGAGTTTAAGCACTATCTCTGATTCTGAGTCACTTTGTTTTAGGTATATATATGTATATTTAAAAACAAGAGATAGTTGTGTTTAGGTTTTTTTTTACCCATTCTATATGTTTATTTCTTTTAATATATAGGTTTCTCCCATTGGTATTTATTATTTAAATACATTTATTTTTCATGATACTGTCATTTTGAATATCTCTTTGACTTTTAATGCTTCATTTATATTTCCTATGATTTCCTTACTGTGTCATTTGTGTTTCAGTGCATATAGTCATTACCTTTTCCATTTTAAATAAAATGCCTAAATTTCTATTCCTCAGTTAGCTTCAGAAATCAAATAGTATCCATTACCTCCCAACTAAGAAAGATGAGAAAATTAATGAGCTTATAATTCCTTCCATTTCCTTTCCACCCACTCCTGTCCTTCCAACAAACATAAACTTTTTGTTATTATGCTGTTGGATTTTTCCTTCCATGGGGCCATATTATTATCATAATATCGTATCATAATATATCACTGTACATTTGGTAGTTGCCTATTTTTTTTTCATGGACTTCTTTTAAATGCAATAAACATCTAGAAGAGGCCTCAGTTATCAGACACCAGTATCTGTGGATAAATTAAGTGTTCAAATTACTGTCATTAAGGCAGTAGGGGCTTCTGGGCAGCAGGAAGCCAAGAGGAAGGGGGTGGGCAAAACACAAAGAGGAAATTGGATGGAGGATGGGGAAACACACGGAAGGCAAATTTTACCTACTTCTCTGTTTTGCTGAACATAGAGACCAAGGGAACACACAGCGTAGACTAACCATTCCCAGAAGGCACCACCTTGGGATGGCTGATGCTCTGCCGTCTGCAGGAGACAGAGGGGACACACCGCTGTGCTCATTACCCAAGGATGGCACCATGAGGGTTGGTGGGAGGAAGAGGGGAAAGGCTGAACTTCCCAGGGAGCTGACATCACAGGCTTCCAGAGAGCTCTTCCCAGCTACAAACCCCACCCCACGTCACGTCCTGTCCACACGCATGCAGCCTGGCCGGGCCTGCCTCTCACCATAGAAGGCACACAAAAACAACTGCCTCCTGCTCGCCCCAGGCTCAGGTCTTTCTGAGACTGCCCAAGGTTTCTTTATCTCAACCCCTTGTGAGAACACAGGAAACCCTGCTTCCCCAATCCTGAAATATCTGAGTCAGGAAGGAAGGCATATCGTCTTTCCAGGGCCTCTGTTTCGCTTGGGAAAAACCCCATCCCACGTCACGTCCTGTCCACACGCATGCAGCCTGGCCGGGCCTGCCTCTCACCATAGAAGGCACACAAAAACAACTGCCTCCTGCTCGCCCCAGGCTCGGGTCTTTCTGAGACTGCCCAAGGTTTCTTTATCTCAACCCCTTGTGAGAACACAGGAAACCCTGCTTCCCCAATCCTGAAATATCTGAGTCAGGAAGGAAGGCATATCGTCTTTCCAGGGCCTCTGTTTCGCTTGGGAACCGGTTCGATAGCCCGCTTTGCAAGTGCGTGGCAAAAGTAAACCAATTCAGACCTTCCTTGGAAATGGCATGTTTTGAAAGATAATGTCCAAATCCACTGAAACAATGGGGAAAACTTAGGTCATAAAACCTGGTACCAACTTTGCACAAAGTGGACTAACTATAGGGCAGGAGAGGTCTTCTGTTACTGTTTTATTTCGTTTGGTTTGTTGATTTTTTTTTTTTTCTGTTTTGTCTTACTAAGAATTGCTCAGGCTTCCCCAGTGACTCAGCGAGTAAAGTATCTGCCTGCAATGCAGGGGACACAGGAGACTCAGCTTCAATCCCTGGGTCGGGAAGATCCCCTGGAGAAGGAAATGGCAACCTACTTCAGTATTCTTGTCTGAAAAATCCCATGGACAGGCTTCCCTGATAGTCCAGTGGTTAGGGATCCGCCTTGCAATGCAAGGAACATCAGTTCAATCCCTGGTACCGGAAGATCCCACGTGCCTCAGAGCAACTAAGTCTGTGCACCACAGCTACTGGAGTCCAAGTGCATGAGCACGTGGTCTGCAACAAGAGAAGCCCAAGCACTGCAACGAAGAGCAGACCCCACTCACTGCAACTGGAGAAAGCCCGAGAGCAGCCACAAGACCCAACCCAACCATGAAATACATTTATAGAAATAAGTAAAGCCTAAAAACAGCCTATGGACAGAGGAGCCTGACGGGCTGCAGTCCAAAGGATTGCAGAGTCAGACACGAGTGAGCGACTAAGCACGCAGGCACGCAAGAATTGTTCAAGGGAGAAATCATTTATTTTCTTCTTCCACATTCTTGCCATACTGAGGGAGTAATGTGTTAATTCACCTTTCATTGGGTCCAAATGAAATTTATTTTTTATGTTTTATAGAAAACATACAAATCTTCAGCTGGGTCAATGATATTTTACAATCAATTTTTAGCAATACATAGCTACATCAAGACATCTGAAGAGATTAATACAACTGAGATAGAGAGCCAGCATGCTCACAATTGAAAGATTTCAATTAAAAAGGTCTGCCAGAGACAAAGGGTGGGACAGGCCTCTGGGACTGCTTCCCAGGGGCAGAAATCCATGTTGCTATAAGCAGAAGTGATATTTGTGCTTGACAACGTCTTCTGGGCTGTCACCCACGATTCCGAAGCTATACTCTGGTATTAATCATGGTCACACGTCTCAGATGGCCTTTATTTCAGAACAGATGACAAACCCCACCTTTCTGTGAAAAATGGTCAGTTGAGGTCTGGAAATAGGTTTTTTTCTAAAGAATTTAAGTCCTGGGACTTTCCTGGCAGTCCAGTGGTTAAAACTACGTGCTTCCCATGCAGGGGGCATGGGTTTGATCCCTGGTCAGGAAACTAAAATCCCAAATGCCATGCAGCGTGGCAAAAAATAAATAAAAATAAAGAATTCATGTCTTGACATCCCTAAATTCCAAGGCAGCATCTCTTTTCTGTCTGTTCCTAACGATGTATCAACCACAGATGGGACATGTTGTTTGTATACCAAACACTGCTGCGCAAAATGAAAAAAATAAAAACACACACACAAAAAGCTTAAGTGCTCTTTGCCTCCAACCTCTAAAAGAACCTATTAGGCCATGTGGTTAGATTCTCTCTTTTTTTATTGGTGGATAATTGCTTCACAAGGGTGTGTTGATTTCTGCCATACAACACCAATCAGTCATAATTGTATATAAACAAATACGTAGATATGTCTACATATATCCCCTCCCTCTTGAGCCTCGCATCCCCTATGCCATCCCGCCCCTCTAGGTCATCACATAGCACCAGGCTGAGCTCGCTATGCTACACAGCAGCTTCCCACCAGCCATCTGTTCCGCACACAGCAGTGTATATATGTCGATGCTTCTCTCTGTTTGCACTCTCTCCTTCCCCTTGCCCTGCCTGTGTCCACATGTGCAACTCCATTCCTTCCCTGAAAAGATGTTCATCTGCACCATTTCTCTTGATTCCATATATATGCGTTAGTATATGTGTTTGTCTCTGACTTTTTTCACTCTATTCCAAGGACCCAGGGTCCACACTGCCAGCCCTCCATCCACCCCAGCCCCTTCCTCGTTCTGCAGCCCAGCTGCCTGCCTGCTTGCCTGCTGTCCCCCACCCAAGTGGCCCTGCCTCCAGTGTCCTCCAGCTCACTCCCTGGCAAGGAGGTCCCCATTGGGCAGCACGAACAAAAAGAGCCTTTTCCAGGCTCTCCCAGGCGCCACGAGAGCGAGGCCGGCTTTGAGGAGCCTGCCAAGGGGGGTGAAGCACTCGCTTTGAAAATTCTCCTCCAGTTTGGGACTTGGCAGTCCCGGGGAACAGCAGGGGACGGGGATGGAAGCCCCTGCCTGGGCCTCCCCAGCAGGCACCCTCTGCTCTTTTCATCTCATCGGGCCCCCGTGTGACACCCGAGAAGGAGCTGGTTGTCAGGGCTCCTACCCACACGCCTCCCCGACTGCTAAGCCATGGCTGAGAAAAGGACAGCAGCTTTGCAGGGCCCAGAAACCCCTCGAGGCTGCTGCTCTGTCCATGTGGGCTCTCCCCTGGGGGCCTGCCTGGCCCAATGTGCCATGTTTGCAGGACAGGCAGAAGCTGGGCAGGCAAGGACCAGGATCAGTAGGAGCCATCAGCCCAAAGGGACAGCAGTAAAAATCCACTGACCACAGGAGGCTCTTCTCCTTTGCTCTGGGGCCGCAAGAAGGCCCCGTGACTCAGCACAAAAAGTACCCACCACAGCAGCCCAGGTCGTGTTTGGTTCTGGCTCGAGTACAATTTCTTGGTTGTCACCCCATTTTTCCCTCTGTAAAATAGGCCTACGAGCCGTGGGCCCACGAGAGTTGCTCAATAAGCCCTATTGTTCCATCAGTTGACAAACTGCAAATCCAAGTCCTAAATACTCCATCCACTGACCACCGGTGATGGGTGAATAGTGACAGCAAGACTTCAAGGACGGCCACCTCGCCCATCTGTTTATTTTTCCTGCCTGAGTCGAAAATGGCTTCCAGGCCCTGGCCTCACCGCGGTCATGCCTCCTTCTGCGGCCAGAGGGTGTGGAGCCCAGTGCTATTCCAGGTCATTTGCAGGAGGGAGGGCCTGGCCAGCACAAAGGGCCGTTGTGGACACGCGGGCACCCAGAGGCAAGGATCAGGGCAGGACTCCCACGGAGCAGGCAGCCCAGGGCTTCCCTTGCTGAGATTTTCGGAGCAAAACAAAAGTGTGGTCAGTATCAAGGCAGAAGCAGGAGTCTTCGCCTTTCCATGGATGAGAAGAAGGGGTGGTGAGAAGGCAAACACCCACCCTGGACAGACAGGTGAGGAGAGGGATGCTACGCGGCCAAGCCAGTGGGGACCCCGCACCCCTTTCTCCTGGGCCGAGGCTGCAGGGAGAGGAGCCCCAGCCCCCTCTGCCTCTCTGGGCCTGCTTGTCACAGCTCTCTTGCTGGACAGGGAACCATCAAGGTCAAAGTGGAAGTTTTTCCCAGGTGCAGGAAGGAACAGGAAAGCATCTTCTTAAGTAGTAAACAATGTTGCCTCATTTAGCTCCATTTTTTTTCTTCTGAATGCCTTTGAGGTGGCAGTTTCTAGGGAAACCCTGCACCCACCCAAGATGTGTATAAGAGACAGGTGTATATATGTCGATGCTAGTCTCTCGATTCATCCCACTCTCCTCTTTCTCTTCTGTGCCCACAAGTACATTCTCTATGTTTTCATCTCTATTCCTGCTCTACAAATAGGTTCTTCTGTGGCATCTTTTTCTAGATTCCATATATATATGCATTAATGTCTAGGTTAAACTTAGCATATTAAAAAACAGACATTACTTTGCCAACAAGGGTCCATATAAATCTTTCTGTCTTCACTCTGTATAATAGGTTCTAGTTTCATCCACACCACTACAACATTATCTTGGCTATAGTAAAGCACCCATGAAAACTAGCTGTTTTTCTTCCTTTGTTGTTTGTTGTTCAGTCACTCAGTTGTGTCTGACTCTTTGTGACCCCATGGATTGCAGTACACCAGGCTTCCCTGTTCCTCATCATCTCTTGGAACTTGCTCAAACTCAGGTCCATTGAATCAGTGGTGCCATCCAACCATCTCATCCTCTGTTGTCCCATTCTCCTCCTGCCAGGCAGGCCAAGGAAAGAGGTGCAGAGAAAGTGCTGGCAGGCCCCACAGCCGTTCATTCATTTTAGGGAAAACCAAAGAAGGCTTCATAGAGGAGGTGGCTTCAGAGGCTGGATGGGAGATCCACCACTACAGAAGTCAGGTTGAAGGAAAAGCATAGGCAAAACTCAGAGTCAGCAGAGCCTGTGACATGGCCAGGGCACAGTGTGGAAGAAGTGACTGAGGCTGGAGGTCGGCTCGAAGGCCTAGAGCATCGCCAAAGTGGAGGTCAGGGCCGTCGTGGGAGGGATGTGATCGTTCTACCTGCCTTGAGATACCCTGGACAGGCCTGGGAGGCCAGCCTGCAGAGACGCAAGGTTTACAACAGCTGGAAGACTTGCAGTGACCCAGGAAGGACGCCCGCGCACGATGGCCTGGCCCGTGGGGATGGAAGGAGGAAGTGGGGAGGGCAAGCGAGACAGTGACTCCGAGGTCTCTAGATTGGACGGGTCAGGGGTTATGGGGTGCCGTGGAAAATAAGATCACACACCTGAAATAGCACACACAGGAGGGCAAGCAGGTTTGGAACGAAAGTGGTGAATTCGGTCAAGGAGAGGCCGAGTTTGAGCCGTTAACAACTCAGGCTTGTAGCAGCATCTAGCAATTAACTAACCCGTGAGCAAGTCTTAAAGCTGAGATACAAAGAGATTGCTAGTATGCAGCTAGGGAGCTGTCAGGGGTCCCCGCCTTGCTTCTGGCTGGGGGGCTGCACTGGTGACTGGGTCAGGACAGGGGTCCCAGACTACGAGGCACAACAGAAACTGGGGAGCATGGTGACAGCCCAGGGGCCTTGAATCCTCCCCCCAACCCCACCCGGGATTGTTCAGTGTCACTGCCCAAGAAAGGACACCCATCCCAGTCACTCCAAAAAAATTAAATCAAACAGACTCCTTTAAATTTTTATCCTTATTCTCATTAATTAACTCTGTTTACCTTTTAGCTAAATAATCTCGTTAACTGATTAACTGAAGTTAATTAACTAATTCCAGTCAACCCTAGAGGAAATCAACCCTGAATATCCATTGGAAGGACTGATGCTGAAGCTGAAGCTTCATTACTTTGGTCACCTGATGCAAAGAACCGATTCACTGGAAAAGACCCTGATGATGGGAAAGGTTGAGGAGATGAGGGCGGAGGAGAAGGAGAAGGAGAAGGGGAGGAGAAGGGGGCGACAAAGGATGAGATGGTTGGATGGCATCATCAACTCCACGGACATGAGTGTGAGCAAACTCTAGGAGATGGTGAAAGGCAGGGAAGCCTGGCATGCTGCAGTCCGTGGGGTCTCATAGAGTCAGATACAACTTAGGGACTGAACAAGAATTCCCACTGGCCAGCAGAAAGGTCAGTGAAATCAGCCTCAGGAGAAACCATCTAAGAAAGCAAAAGCTGTCCTGTCCAAGGCGAGAGGAGGTGGAGAGACAAAGGATCCTGGGAGGACACGGCCAAAGAGAAAGGGTGGTCTGGGCATCGTGGGGAAAGGACCCAGCAGTCGTGGGTGGTCGCCAGAAAATGTTGAAAGGAGTCAGAATGGAGTTCGAGGAGCCCTGGATTCTGTCATCATTCCTCAGGGGATTCCACCAAGCCCACCAGGCTCACTCTCAGATAAGGCCCTAGCAGGGCGTGTGTATTCCCATTCTGGGCTCTCTCGGGGCCCCTGAAGGCTTTGCTGCTGTTAACCTCTGACCCCACGACCTGCATGCTCTGTCAGAATCATTGCAAAGTTGACCAAGACTTACTAAGTTATCACATGAAGAAGAGACAACAAAGGCAAGAGTGGAAAACATGAGAATGCAAACGCAGAGTCAACCTTGAAATCCTGTCACCAAAACAAGCACAGTCCAACCCCCAAGTCTGGCATGGAAATCCCGGTTCCCCGAAGCTTCAGTCCTGGCATTGAAAGTGTGCAGTGTCATTTAGAAACAAATGACAAGAAAAATATGTACATCTTAAAGCTGATGAGCTAAGGGCTGGAGTAGGGAGAGGATATATTTTTCTTTTCCCAGAACCCTGGGCCAGGCAGGCACCTGGGTGTGCTGACTCCATCGTCCCTGCCTGCACAGGGAGGTGACGATGGCCTGGGTGGCTGGGACCTCCTGGCTTGGGCAGCGACAGGTCCCATGACCTGGAAACACCCTCAGGAGACTGGTCATCCCAGATCCAGGCCCTGGGAGGCACAGAGATGTAATGCCAGGCGGTGGGACAGTGAAGATATAGATTGGGGGATGCTCTGCGTGCTGGGCATTGCAGAGAGCCAGGCACGCTGCAAGTGTTTTTCAAAGTGCTTGAGAGGGTGGGTCACTCCCCCATGAAACTCCCTGCAGCACAGCTAGTGAGAGCAGAGGCACAGATCTCACCCACAGTTCTCCTTCTGGGGCCCCTCGGAGCTCAGGGCCTTCTCATTAGCGAATGAGAAGAGGGCATGCCTGCCCGGAGGCATTCAAAGCAGGAAACGCAGCCCCTCGCTCTGCCACGACTCTAAGAAGCTGAAATGAGCCCCTTTTATTTTCAAAGGTTTTGTGAGTGTCCTTGAACTCCTCTGTGGCTTCTCCAGCACGGTGTGGTACTTAAGAATGGTGGAGAGGAAGGCAGCAGAGACCCGTGAGAGGCAGAGACCGTGAGATGACGGCGTTTTGTTCACTGAACAAGTATTCATTGAACTACTATGTGGCAGACACGAGTCTAAGTGTGGGAGACACACAAGCCCCTGCCCCGCTCTTAGTTACTCTTCAGGGTGGAAAGATGAATAATAAACCAGCAAGCATATAAATAAAAGAGACTGCTTGAGGGCAGTAAGTATCCTCAAAACAAAACAAAGGCAAAAAGAGGTGATAAGTACTGGGACAAGGAGGGTGGGGGACCTCTATAAGGGATAAGGTCTGAGCGAAGACCAAACCAGGTGGGAAGGAGTCGGCCTTGCAAAGATTCTGGCAAGAGACTCTATGAAAGAGGAAATAGCAGGTGCGAAGTGTCGTTGTTGTTGTTGTTGTTGTTGTTGTTGTTGAGTCGCTCAGTCATGTTCAACTCTTTGAGACTCCATGGACTGCAATACACCAGGCTTCCCTGTCTTTCACTACCTCCCTGAGCTTGCTCAGACTCATATCCACTGAGTCGGTGATGCCATCCAACCATCTTATCCTCTGCCACTCCCTTCTCCTCCTGCCTTCAATCTTTCCCAGCATCAGGGTCTTTTCCAGTGAGTCAGTTCTTCACATCAGGTGGCCAAAGTATTGGAGCTTCAGCTTCAGCGTCAGTCCTTCCAATGAATACTCAGGGTTGATTTCTGTTAGGATTGGCTGGTTTGATCTCCTCGAAATAAAAGGACTCTCAAGAGTCTACTCCAGCACCCCAGTTTGAAAGCATCTGGCATTCAGCCTCCTTTATGGTCCAACTCTCACATCCGTAAGTGACTACTGGAAAAACCATAGCTTTGATTATACGGACCTTTGTCACAAAGTAATATCTCTGCTTTTTGACACACTGTCTAGGTTTGTCACAGCTCTTCTTCCAAGGAGTGTGCAAAGTCCAAGAGGTACCCACTAACTATGAAACAGAAGGGAAGTCGGAGTGGCCAGAGAACACAGAGATGGGGACGGCTTGACCGAAGGAGGGAGAGGAAATGTGAAACCGGTAGGACTTTCTTGGGGTTGGAGGGGAAACAGAAGAACCAGGAGCAACTCCTTAGATTCAGAGAGAACAGAGGTGAGAGAAAAAGAAGCGGAGGAGAGTGGTTTGACCACGTGGCACTTGAGATGCCTGCTGAATATTTTAGTGGGGATGTCAAGCCAGGCCAGCTGGAGAGATGGGCCCAATGGAGGATCAGGGCTGGAGATGGAAATAAGAGAGAGCAACACCTAGGCTTGGGGGAGAGAAAGAGAGATGCATGAGCAGCATAGGAACCCTGCCTAGCTTTCAAACACACCCAGGCAACCACACCCTTTGCAACCTAAGTCCTTTGGTGTTTCAAACAGCTCTACAGTCTGCACACACAACTGTATGGAGGAATCTGGCCCAGGTCCTACCCAGTTTTTATTTATTCACTCAGCAAACCTGTGTCCTGCAGGGCTCAATACTTGCCCTAGAGAACAGAACACTGGCCCCCTGGGGAGACCCCTCACTTGAAGAGGAGATGGATGAACGGATGGGTGTGGCCACAGGAAGAGGAGGACTTGGGGCCAGGCTGCCCAGGGGTTGGGCTTGCTGAGGCATTATCTAGCCGAGAACCTGGGCTAAGAGCATCTGCTGGCTTAGAGGCCCCATGTGTTGGCCAAGGTGATCCCTAAGAGTACCCTCCAGTCCCACCCAAATCTGGCAATGATGGCTCCAGGAGACAAATCAGGTTCAGTTCAGTTGCTCAATCATGTCCGACTCTTTGCGACCCCATGGACTGCAGCACATCAGGCCTCCCTATCCATCACCAACTCCCGGAGTTTAATCAAACTCATGTCAATCACGTAGGCAGAAACAAGATGGAAAAATCCTTTTCCTTCAATTACATTTTTTGGTGTTTGTTTTTAACTTCGGTTTTACCTAAATCTTCATGATAATTGCCTGAAGCCTGGGAAGTCCCTCCAAGACAAAGCAGTCTTTTCAGTTAAATTCTCTGCTCTGCTCCTCATAGCAAAGATCCCCACTCAGTAGCCCGCACCGCCTTCTCCCCACCCCTCCCCACTGGCCCAGGTCCTACCCAGTTTTTATTTATTCACTCAGCAAACCTGTGTCCTGCAGGGCTCAATACTTGCCCTAGAGAACAGAACACTGGCCCCCTGGGGAGACCCCTCACTTGAAGAGGAGATGGATGAACGGATGGGTGTGGCCACAGGAAGAGGAGGACTTGGGGCCAGGCTGCCCAGGGGTTGGGCTTGCTGAGGCATTATCTAGCCGAGAACCTGGGCTAAGAGCATCTGCTGGCTTAGAGGCCCCATGTGTTGGCCAAGGTGATCCCTAAGAGTACCCTCCAGTCCCACCCAAATCTGGCAATGATGGCTCCAGGAGACAAATCAGGTTCAGTTCAGTTGCTCAGTCATGTCCGACTCTTTGCGACCCCATGGACTGCAGCACATCAGGCCTCCCTATCCATCACCAACTCCCGGAGTTTAATCAAACTCATGTCAATCACGTAGGCAGAAACAAGATGGAAAAATCCTTTTCCTTCAATTACATTTTTTGGTGTTTGTTTTTAACTTCGGTTTTACCTAAATCTTCATGATAATTGCCTGAAGCCTGGGAAGTCCCTCCAAGACAAAGCAGTCTTTTCAGTTAAATTCTCTGCTCTGCTCCTCATAGCAAAGATCCCCACTAGTAGCCCGCACCGCCTTCTCCCCACCCCTCCCCCTCCAGCTCTGCCTCAGAAGGTGCCTGCAAAAGCTCTTTTGTACTCAGTACAGTTTATTATAAGGTGTGGTCCCCCAGACACTAGTCTCTCTGTATTTTGACAGTGTGACTTCCTGTAATGTCACTGAGTATGTCCTGTCATCTCAGGAACAAGACTGATACCTCGTTGTTGGGTTTTTTTTCTTCCCCCGTCCTCTCAACAATATACTTGACATTTAATGCATCATCAAAAAGTTTCTGAGGTTTTGGGGCTAAAACTCTGAAAGTATTACTTCCTGTCCCTGCAGCAGCTCAGGTGCCCCGAGCAGCCCGGAGTCTTCTCAAACAGGGCGGCTGTTCCAGCCTCAGCTTCACCAGCCAGAAGGCCCCATAGATTTCAAAAATGGCTGAAACCCCTCCCTCCCCTCAGTGAACCCCCTCGAGGGCTGAGAAAAGTGCTCATCCAGAAACCAAGGGCCACTGGTCCCCATCCCAAGATGTGTCCCTTTGTTCTAGGGTCCTTGAGTGAGTCCCTTAACCTCTCTCCTACCCAGATGGGAAGAACTGTAGAGCTGGGCAAAGTCATCTCCAAGAAATGTTCTAGCATTCAATATCCTGGTGTCTGCACACAGACTGGAACCACCCTCAAGGCCAAGAGGGCAAGACCCACAGCAAAACCTGCAGCGAAAACCACACGTTTTTCCCAGAGGTAAGATTATTAGCTTGGTCTCCCCCCAAATGCTCCCCAGCAGCCTTGTACCTAGGGAACTGACTAGAGCTGCTCTGGGAAAGCTGGAATTTGCAGCCAGAAAGGCAGAAAACAGGCCTCATTGCTGCGACTCGTCATTCCTTCCAAGAGATATGTGGTCACGTGCCCTTGGGCAGAGCCCATGCCAGGCTCAGGGATGTGAGGATGAAGAACCCATATCCTCTGGGGTGGGCTTTGAACCCATAGCTGCCCACAGGAAGTGCAGCCCACAGGAGGGGAGCCCTGACTTATCCTGGCTGATGGGAGAGCAGGGCAGGGAAGGAAGGCTTCCTGGAGGCATCGACACTCGAGCTGACTTGAACCACATCTCTTCGTGCTCTGCTATAATCAAGGCGGTGGGGATGTCCTCTCTCTCCTGAGCACTGGAGTACTGATCATTATTAGTATTAGTTATTAGTGTTAGCATTTCTGCTTTATTGACCATGCCAAAGGCTTTGACTGTGTGGATCACAATAAACTGTGGAAAATTCTGAAAGAGATGGGAATACCAGACCACCTGACCTGCCTCTTGAGAAACCTATATGCAGGTCAGGAAGCAATAGTTAGAACTGGACATGGAACAACAGACTGGTTCCAAATAGGAAAAGGAGTACGTCAAGGCCGTATATTGTCACCCTGCTTCTTTAACTTATATGCAGAGTACATCATGAGAAACGCTGGGCGGGATGAAGCACAAGCTGGAATCAAGATTGCTGCGAGAAATATCAATAACCTCAGATATGCAGATGACACCACTCTTATGGCAGAAAGTGAAGAAGAACTAAAAAGCCTCTTGATGAAAGTGAAAGAGGAGAGTGAAAAAGTTGGCTTCAAGCTCAACATTCAGAAAATGAAGATCATGACATCC
>SJYC01034598.1:0-46315 GCA_006408675.1 Madoqua kirkii
GTGCAGAGTACATCATGAGAAACGCTGGGCTGCAAGAAACACAAGCTGGAATCAAGATTGTTGGGAGAAATATCAATCACCTCAGATATGCAGATGATACCACCCTTATGGCAGAAAGTGAGGAAGAACTAAAGGGCCTCTTGATGAAAGTGAAAGAGGAGAGTGAAAAGGTTGGCTTAAATTAAACTCAAACATACAGAAAACGAAGATCATGGCATCTGGTCCCATTACTTCATGGCAAATAGATGGAGAAACAGTGGTTGACTTTATTTTGGGGGACTCCAAAAAATAAAGATGGTGATTGCACATGGAGATTGCAGCCATGAAATTAAAAGTCACTTAATCCTTGAAAGGAAAGTTATGACCAACCTAGACAGCATATTAAAAAGCAGAGACATTACTTTGTCAACAAAGGTCTATCTAGTCAAGGCTATGGTTCTTCCAGTGGTCATGTATGGATATGAGAGTTGGACTGTGAAGAAAGCTGAGTGCCAAAGAACTGATGCTTTTGCACTGTGGTGTTGGAGAAGACTCTTGAGAATCCCTTGGACTACAAGGAGATCCAACCAGTCCATCCTAAAGGAGATCAGCCTGAGTGTTCACTGGAAGGACTGATGTTGAAGCTGAAACTCCAATACTTTGGCCACCTGATGTGAAGAGTTGACTCATTTTAAAAGAGCCTGATGCTGGGAGGGATTGGGGGCAGGAGGAGAAGGGGGCGACAGAGGATGAGATGGTTGTATGGCATCACTGACTCAAAGGACATGGGCTTGGGTGGACTCCAGGAGTTGGTGATGGAGAGAGGTCTAGTGTGCTGCGGTTCATGGGGTCGCAAAGAGTCAGACACGATTGAGCAGCTAAACTGAACTGAACTGATAGTGTCTTTGGATCTCTCTTTGTTCCTGGTTTAGGATGAAATTGATATTTGATATGAAGCTTGAATCTAGCACTTTGATAACCACTCATTAATTCTAATAATGATTTGCTGACTCTCTGGGTTTTCTACATAGAAATCATATTATTTGAGAATAGCATTGTTTTGTTTTTTCATTTACCATCCTTATAACTTTTCTTTCTTTTAATTTTTGTTCTTATTTTCAGTCGAGAATAGAATGGAATGGAAGTGCTGATGCTTGGTTTTGTCTCACATGGTGAAAGACATTTTATCTCACTATTAAGTATAATATGTCCTGAAGGCTTTCTGTGGATTCCTTCTATCAGTTTAAGGTGGAATTTCCTGCCTATTCCAAATTAGCTAATTTTTTGATTGTTTTAATCATGAATGGATTATTTATATCTTGAAAATTTTTATATTAATATTACCTCCCATTTGGGAATTACCTAATGGTCCAGTGGCTATGAATCTGGCTTCAATCCCTGGTCTGGGAACTAAGATCTTGTAAGCTGCGGGGCATAGCCAGAGAAAGAAAAACAAATAATCTCCTGTTGTTTAAATACTCGTTTAACTTTCCCTCCTTAAATATGATGAGACGGTAACGCATTAAACTACCTCAGTCATTACTGCTTCAGCCAAAAGTTGTACATAGTACTTAGCATATCTGTGGGAGCAGAGCACCAAATGGAGAAGACCCAGAAATAGGGCCCAGAGAAAAGTCCAGCACAGGGCACCCTGTTGCAGATGAGTAGGGAGGCTGTGGCAGCCCTCAGAGGCCCAGGGAAGCCATGAGGCAGATGCAAGACCTGGGCCCCAGGGGCTTCAGAGAAAACGGAGACAGAGGATCAGAGACCAGGTGTGACCATGGAAAAGGCAAATTGATGATATACAGATGTCACTGATACACAGATGACCCAAACTGATGTCATTATTTGGGTCTCATTTAAAAAAAAAAAGTTTCTGTGTTTTGTTTTTTTTTTTTCTTTGCTCAGAAACAAAGAAACATAGGCAGGAATCTGGATAACAGAAACAGAGAAAGAAACATGTCAGATCCCAGAGGGTCACAAGCATGAAGAAGAGAGAATCATGGTCAAAAGAGGATGGACAGAAGGGACTTCCCTGGCGGCCTAGTGGTTAAGACTTCACCTTCCAGGGCAGCGGGGGCGGGTGCCCTGGTTGGGAAGCTAAGATCTCACATGTCTCTCTTGGCCAAAAAAAAAAAAAAACCCACCAAAGCATAAACCAGAAGCAACATTGCAACTAATCCACACAGACAAAAATGGTCCGCATAAAAATAAAGTGGATAAAAAAGAAACCCGAAGGAGCTCAGTACAAATGTGAGGACGGGCTTCCTTGCGTACCAGTTAATGAATTAGTGAGATCCCTGAGCCGCACTCCCTGACTTAGGTTCAGAGCAAACCGCACAGGCTAGTGAGTGTAGGTCTGTGAGCCTGTGTCCGGCCACGTGCGGCAGAGTCTGGGCAGAGCGCCTTCTGCACTACGACCGGACACTGAGGAGTCAGAGAGCAGATCCTCTCTGCTTTTCTCCTTTCCGCTTCCCACGTTCTCTCAAATATCATGTCTCTTTAAAAAGATGACACTAAATGTTTTAAAGATGGGCTTGACCTCCCTTTTTAGTTGTTGCTCAGAACTGGGAAGAACCACAGGTGGAAAAGGCCAGATGTTCAGCTGTTTAACCTCCTGGAAGCAGCAGCGAGGGGGCCACAGAAGGGGACATTCCTCCCGCTCCTGCTGCGGGGCTTCTTCCAGATTTCTCTGCAGATCAGATAGGGGAGGCGCTGGGGAGGGCTTCGGAGCCTGAGCACATGGAACCTATTGCTTTTGTTGCCTGTAGTAAAGTTCACATTTTGATTGCTCCTCTAGATTACGTAGATCCAGACATATTTTATTCAGTCATCCGGATCTTCCTTTCTGGGTAAGTACAGTTCAGCTCTTCTCTGGCTTGAAACGTCTGTAGCCTTTCCCAGACTTATGAGGGGAGAAACGGGCAGAAACTTCCCAGAGAAAGAAAGACACCAACTAACTCTCCAAAGCAATGGGGAATGGGGTGCCATCTGTGTGACAAATGACACTGAAGGGTGACTATTTAGAGTAATTGTCCTGAGGCCATCCCTTTAAATTCAATTTGTATTCACCTTTCTTAGGAAACCACCTGGAGGAAGGAGGGAGAAAAAGCTCAATGTGCCACCCCAAAGCCCAACTATTTATATCTCTTTTTCCCTTCCAACCCTCCCCCCCACTGCCACACACACACACCCCCTCCCTGCCCCCTCTGAAAAGCTTCCTTCTAACATTCCTGGAATAACTATCCCATGACAGTTTTTCATATTACTGGTATGCTTCATGATTAGATACATTTCTTATTTATAATATATTAGTCATAATTTGACATATTTTAATGAGATGGCTTCCTATTCACATCAACTGAGAGAAATGAAGATTTTAAGGATGAAGAGTAAAAGCTGGGAACAGTGGATGAAAGAGGTTAACGTGGAATAGTCATCACCTAGAGACCATCTTGGAGAAGGCAATGGCACCCCACTCCAGTACTCTTGCCTGGAAAATCCCATGGATGGTGGAGCCTGGTAGGCTGCAGTCCATGGGGTTGCTAAGAATCAGACATGACTGAGTGACTTCACTTTCATGCATTGGAGAAGGAAATGGCAACCCACTCCAGTGTTCTTGCCTGGAGAATCCCACGGACGGGGGAGCCTGGTGGGCTGCCGTCTATGGGGTCGCACAGAGTCGGACACAACTGAAGCATCGCAGCAGCAGCAGCAGAGACCATCTTGATAACTGGAAGGTGCCTGAAGCACTGTTGGTGGAATGTTAAGCTGTGTCTGGATGTAGCAAGAGTCATACCTAATACCAACATCAATAGATGTGCTGATTCATCAATAGCTTTCGTGCATAGAGTCACCGCGTGTATTAAGTATTTTCTCTAGATTGCATGAGTGTGTGGGTGTGAGACAGTTTCAGGGAAGGCCAGCCCAGGTGTGGACCCTCACTGTAGGGACAGAGAGTGGAAGCAAGTTTTCCAGAGAATAACTTGAGAGTAACGAGTACCCAGATTATGGGGAAAGAGAAGGACAGGGGAAGAGCAAAGGAATGGAATTGAGAGTGTATCTCAGAATTTATGCTTTCCCTGTGTGCCCTTCAGTCCTGAAACCCCACAAAGGGAGTATCCATCCTGTGAAAGTGTTAGCCGCTCAGTTGTGTCCCACTCTTTGCAACTCCATGAACTGTGGCGAGGCTCCTCTGTCCATGGAACTCTCCAGGCCAGAATACTGGAGTGGATTTCCATTTCCTTCTCTAGGAGATCATCCCAACCCAGGGATCAAACCCAGGTCTCCCATATTGCAGGCAGATTCTTTACCATCTAAGCCACTGCAAACCCTTAAACTACATCCTAAAGAGGTCCCAGGGGCAGTCGTCCCTGGGTGGGCTTGAACCACCAGTCTTTTGCTTAGCAGCTGAAGACTCTTCTTGCTCCCCATCTTTAGCATGTAGCATCACCAAGGAGGCTTCCCAGGTGGCACTCATGGTTAAGAAGTCATCTGCCAATGTAGAAAGAGACTCAGGTTTGATCTCTGGATCGGGAAGCTCTCCTGGAGGAGGAAATGGCAACCCACTCCAATATTCTTGCTTGGAAAATCCTATTAGCAGAGTAGCCAGGTGGGTTAAAGTTGAAGTTGCAAAGAGTTGGACATGACTGAGCCACTGAGCACACACACAGAAAGGTGAAGACAAAGATCTGACTGTAAAATAGATTCTGGCAACAAATATTAAACAACACATGCAGAGAAGCTTTGGTAGGATTAGAAGGGAGAAGAAAGGGCCATTAAAAAAAAAAAGTTTGAAATAGCCTGGGATTTAGGAAGACCTAATTCTGGAAAATCTCTTTGTGCTTCACTTTGCCCTTTGAGTCTGTGTTGGTCTCCACCATTCCCTAACAAATTAGCACAGTTTAGCAAGGCTCACTCATGATCTCACCTTCCTATGGGTCACAAGGCCAGGTAGGCTTGGCTTGCTTCTCTGCTTGGGACCTCAAAAGGCTGGAGTCAGAGGGTCTGCTGGGCTTCAGCCCTGATCCTGAGAATCCGGGGAAGATTCACTTCCAAACTCATTCAGGTGTTCAGCAGAATCAGCTCATTGTGGTTTGGGAACTGAGGTCTCTTTCTTTCCTGGCAGAGTCTGCTCTCAGCTTCTAGAAGCCTCCAGAGTCCCTTGTCCCTTGTGCCTGCTCGTCACTCAGTTGTGTCCCACTCTTTGCAAACCCACGGGTTGTAGCCCACTGGACTCTTCTGTCCGCTGAATTTTTCAGGCAAGAATAGTGGAGTGATGGCATTTCCTTCTTCAGGGGATCTTCCTGACCCAGGGATTGAACCCTCATCTCCTACATATCCTGTATGGACAGGAAGATTCTTTACCACTGCACGTCCTGGAAAGTGGCAAAAGGCCCCTGCTATTCAGCAATGGCACTCCTGACTCTTCTTATAGTTCAGACCTCTCAGAGGTCTCCTCCTGCCACCAGCCAGAGAAAACTCCCTGCTTTTAAGGTCTTATGTGATTAATCTCCTCTAGGTAATCCAGGATAACTGCCTATGTTAAGGTCACTAGTTAATAACCTTAATTACACCTTCAGGGTTCCTTTTGCTTACCATATATCATATCCACAGGCATGCTGTCTTATAATATTAACAGTTCTTGAAGTTAGAATGGGAATCTTGGGGCAATGTTTTTAGAATTCCATCTCCACTAAGTCCCCTACATATGAACGAGTCCATTCTGAGAGTCCAATCCTAAGCCCAACAAAATTTGCCTAGATACCCAATTAATACCATCCAATATATGATATCGTACCGAATAGATTTATAATACTTATCACACAGATAATATATAACAAACACACAAAAAAAATTTTTTTTAAAAATTGATCTTACAAGACAGTACCTTGAAAAGTACAGTACTGCAGCACCAGAGCTGGCATCCAGGGGCTGGCATCCAGTGAACAGGTAAGAAGAGTTACTAACTGGGGGAAGAGAGGAAGTAGGGGATGGTAGAGCTGAAGGATCATCAGCAAATAGGAAATGGAGGGCAAGCCGAAGCATCTTTGAAAGTTAGTAACTTCAGGGTTCCTAAGTAGGAGACTTCCTGTGTCGTGATTAAATGGACACCAGAGGGTAACTTCTGGGTCAGTGATGCCCTTTATCTCTGATCTACATAAATGCCCTATTTCTGAGCCTCAAAATTATTCCCCACATAGTTAAATAAACCAAGTGGCAAGTAGCCGTTCCTAAAAATGCTGGTGGCCAAGAACATCTGGATAGTTGAACGTTCCGGGTAGACTTGTCTTGAAAAATTAAATCTGTCCCTGTGTTCTCGATTTGTCCTATGCTTGATTTATTATTTCTGTTGACTTACAAAAAAATTGACTTAGAAGTTTTGAGAGAGTCCATCTGTAAATGAAACAATTCCCTTTATTTCTCATTCACTTTAAATTTCTCAGGGAAAGTATCAATCCCTTTGGAAAAAAATGTCATCACATTTCTTTCTTTCTTTTTTTCTGTTTAAACATTCCCCTCTCTGAGGTTTACTAGAAATTTGCTACAAAAAAGGCTAAAAATAAACTTGCCTATGGAGACTTGAAAGGAAAATAATTCATTTTCTTCACCAAGAACAATTTGGGCCTAAGAATGCATGGGAACAAGTCTTGGGCTATTGAGAGGAACCCAGCTTTTCTTCCTCAGATTAATCTCATCATAGATGGGGAATATGGGTTTTGAAAATAGATGCCTTCTTTTTATTTATTTTTAACTTTCACGCTGTTTTTCTTTTATCTGTTCTGTTAAACTGGCCAGGTCCTTTCAAGAAGTACACTGGAATTTATATTCTGGTGCTTCTCTGATGGTTCATATGATAAAGAATCTGCCTGCAATGCAGGAGACCCAGGTTCGATCCCTGTGTCAGGAAGATCCCCTGCAGAAGGAAATGGCAACTCACTCCAGTATTCTTGCCTAGAAAATTCCATGGACAGAGGAGCCTGGTGGGCTGGGCTGTATAGTCCATGGGATCACAAAGAGTCAAACACGACAGAGTGACTAACGTTTTACATATTCTAGATATTTAATGCTTAATTATATAATGCTATTTTTTCATCCCTTCATTGATCAAATACTTAGTGAGGGCTATGTCAATGCCAGGCATGGTTCTATTAATAGGTGCTGGGAATGAAGCAGTAGAACAAACAACCAGTTCATTCCTGTGGAGCTTACATGTTAATCATAGCACATGTTTATTAATATATGAATAATTAATGAATAAATATATGAATTATAATTTATTATAATTATAAGTAAATTTATATTTGATGAATAAAATAAATGTATTTTATTTTATTAATATAAATTCATGAATAAATAAATATAAGGGAGGCAAGTATCATACTCAATGTGTTACAACAATAAAAGCTATAGACAAATTTAGAGCAGAATAAGAGCATTACGGAACGTTATGAGTGGGGGGTGAAGTTCTTATTTATTTATTGTGGTCTGTGAATGCCATGTTCCTAAAGATTCGTGAAGGAAGTGAGGAGTAAGCTAATCAGGTACCGGCTCCATGCAAAAGGAGCAAGGTCACAGTGACCCAGGCGGGGGAGGACTTTTGAAGGAAGAGCTGCCCTGAGCCCAGAATTGCTCCCAAGGAGGAAGGGTGGGGAGAGTGAGGAATACAAGTGATGGGGAGACCAGACCATGCAGAGGTGCCCTGGTTTCCTTTCTGAGTGTGATCAACAGCACGGGTGAGTTCTGAGAAAAGTGACGCGAGCTGTCTGCAGTTTCAGGCATCACTCATCGTCTGAGAGTGGAATAGAAGGGACCCAGGAAAGCGCTTGGGAAGCTCTGACCGCAAGACAGCGTGGTGGCCTGGGCTTGGATGGGGGCAGTAGAGACCGAGAAACGGTCAGTTCTGAATGGATATGGACTGAAGGGAAGGCTGGCAGGATCTGCTCCTGACTGCACATAGAATGGAAGAGAAAGAAGTCCATCACCGAGGACTCTAGGTCTATGGAGAGAATGGAGCTGCCACTGGCTTTTCTCCGAGGGTGGAGACATAGGAGGAGCCGACCTGGCAAAAGGAAGGGGAGGTGGAGGGGTCAGTCTGGGGTGAAGCCCTTCCTATGGAGATGTCTAGTAGGCAGCTGAGCACGTGTATCTGGAGTATAAGGAAGAGGCTCGGGTGCACATTTGTCAATAGGCCCGGTACAGCTGGCTTTGAGATCCTCGAGGTGAGATGAGATGATGTGGGAATGAGAGGCAAGGACCAAGTCCTGAGAGTGTCCAGCTCTTAGAAGCGGTCATGAGGGCAAGGGGCTAGGGAAGGAGCCCAGAGTGACCGAACGAGGCCATCAACAGGATTACAGAGAACAATCTAAACCGAGACTGCCAATGTTTGGTCCACTCGCCACACAATAGCAGTCCGGTCTTCAACATTTCTGCCCCATAAAAATGTTGCTTAGAAGTTTTATTGGACCAGTGTCCCAAACTCTGATGAGTCATCACACCTTTCTGGAATGCACTTGATGCCTTCAGCCGCTCTAGGTGCTAGGTACATGTCAGGAGGGACTTCACAGGTGGCTTAGTGATAAAGAACCCACGTGCCAAGGCAGGAGACGCAGGAGATGTGGGTTCCACCCCGGGGTCAGCGAGATCCCCTGGAGGAGGAAATGGCAACCCACTCCAGTATTCTTGCCTGGAAAATCCCATGGTCTGAGGAGCTGAGTAGGCTACAGTCCATGGGGTCTCAGAGTCTGACACTGACTGACTGAGCTCGTACGCACAGGTAAGGAGAACTGAGGCTAAGAAGGGCTTGTATAAAGTTACCAAAAAAAATGAAAGGAGGGAGCTGAGGTTACAATTCAGTGTGAATAGGATGATAAGATGGCTAATATTTATTGAACACAATATTTTTCAGACACCGAGCAGGCATTACTTTAATTAGTTCTCCCAACAACCAGTAAGATTGATACTAATATTATTCAGATGAAGAAACTGAGGCTTGGGAAGTGAGTTAACTCAGCCAAGGCTCAGAGTTATTATCAATGCCAAGACTCAATTCCACATCTACTTAAGACAGAGTCCTCTCTCCTAAGAGGCACAGCAGGTTTTGATCTTAAACTCAGAACCTTCCTAGGCTCCTCCCATTCACACCCAGCTCTTCCGTCTGTCTGTCATCTCCTTGTGTGGTGATATTTCTCCAAATGCAAAGGCCACTGTGATATTCATCTAGCAAAACTGCAGAACAGCCGATGTAAAACAGCCCCCAAAGAAAATAAGAGCGTTTCCTATTCAGGGAGGTATTTGTAAAAGGTCACGGATGCCAGCTGAGCCGTCTGTCTGAGGCTTCTGTATGTGCGTGATGTGTGTGTTTCCCTTCTCTTGAGCAAAATGATCTTTAGAATTACAGGAAGGACAGCAGACACCAACACAAGTCTGCCATCTGCTATTTAAAGCATTAACAACAGGGTTCCCGGCAATAAGAGAATATTTTGTTCTCATCAAAAGAAATTAACGTGGGTGGGTGGGGTTTTGGGAAGTGAAACTAGAGAATTACCAATTCAGGGGTCAAGTCTAGTTGCTGCATGGAGAACTGTGGTCCTGGAGACAGCGCCTTGAAACTGTTTCTCTATTCAGTGGGTTTTAAAATGCCTGCCTGGATCTATTCCAGGAAGAATAAATGAGAAAATGTAGGTGAATGTGATATGTAAACTGATATGTAAACTGGAGAATTCGATGGAAAAAGGAGCCCGGCAGGCTACAGGCCATGGGGTCACAGAGCTGGACATGACAGTGACTAACACACACACACACACGGTATATTCTTGGGGTTGCTGATTCTGTCTCATTGTGGAGTTACCCACATACATGCCGAGAGTGTTCAAGGCCCTCTAAAATATCAGACAGTGAAATGAGTAAAATAGTTGGGGGACTCAGAAAGAGGGAGACTCAGACAAAAAGATAAGGACATGGAATCAGGGTGAAAGAGGAGACAAAAGAGAAGATAGGAAAGGGTGTTCTCTTTCTTGCTTGATCTGTTTCCTGATCAGAAAGACGCTCTTAAATCCTAGTATGCAGTTCCATCTAACTTTGGTCCTTACCTAGATGGAAGGATAACCCAGCACTGCCTCTGGGCTTGGTGTACGAAGGTGTCTCCAAAGAGCCCCTGAGTTACTCTGGTGGCAGCGCTGCTCAGAGCACGATACTCCATGCCTTTGATGAGTTCCTGGGCGTCCGTCACAGCAAGGAGAGTGGTGAGTCAGCCATTTTCTTTTTTCTTGTTTTTTTTTTCCTTATCAGAGAGGAAGAGCAGAGCTGTTTTTACCAATTGGTAAGTCCAACTATAAGTCAGAAAGTCTGTACTCCTCCCGGTTAACCAGGAGACTGTGTGCCTGCCATCTGTGATTGTATCCAGCCAATTCGTATCAGAGCTCAGCCGAATGTTGGGTTTTACTTCCAAACTTTACAACACTGCTGAATGTCCAGCAGTCCCCTGAAACTTTATTTGGATCCTTAGGCAGTAGATTGCTTTTTCTAGAGTGGGGGAGTGGTCTGGAGACTGAGGCCCGGACACAGTGTTGCCAAGTCAGGATGTAGCTGCGGATAGATGTTGCTTCCTCCACTGAAGCCTGTCCCCTTAAAAATAGTGCAGCCTCAACCCACGTCCCTCTAGACCCGAACAGGGTTCTGCCATCTTGCAAGCTTGAAAGAGTGCCTTTCCTTACCTGCCATTATCAAGCCAAATGCTTAATAGCTAAAAAAGACATTTCCTAGTGCAAAGTTTCTAAGCTGGAATAAGCAAATAGAAAAAGAAAAAAAAACGACTAGAATTTAGTCATAGCATCTAGAAAGAAAAAAGTGAAGTCGCTCAGGCATGTCCAACTCTTTGTGACCCCATGGATTGTAGCCTACCAGGTTCCACCATCCATGGGATTTTCCAGGCAAGAATACTGGAGTGGGCTGTCATTTCCTTCTCCAGGAGATCTTCCCGACCCAGGGATTGAACCCAAGTGTCCCACATGATAGGCACTGTATGCAGACACTTTACCGTCTGAGCCACCAGGGAAGAATCTAGTCTTACCTACAAAAGGCAATTCTCTAGAACTATGATCAATTTTCATGGGCTTTTTCTGGGGGAGAGGGGCGAATTGCTTTACAATGTTGTGTTAGTTTCTGCTGTTCAATGAAGTGAATCCGCCATATACACACATATATCCACTTCCTCTTGGACTTCCCTCCCGTTCGCTGCCCTACCCCACCCCTAGGTCATCACAGAGCACCGAGCCGACCCCCCTGTGCTCTATAGCAGTTCCCACCAGCTAGCTATTTTGTACACAGTAATCTACATACATGAGTCCTTCTCTCCCAATTTGTCCACATGTCTGTGTCTCAACCCCTGTCCTGAAAACAGGCTCATCTGTACCATTTTTCTAGATTCCATATATGTGTGTTAATATATGATATTGCTTTTCTCATTCTGACTTATTTCACTCTGTGTGACAGACTTATCCACATCTCTGCAAATGATCTAATATTGTTCTTTTTAATGACTGAGTAATATTCCATAGGCTTCTGATTTGATGATCTTAATGATGCACCATGATTAATATTAATCCCATAATGAATTTCCTATAAATGATCTCTCTTCTATCTATATTTCTCATATTTATCTATTGACCCAATTTTTAAACAATCTGACTTCAAGGCTATTACTAAAACAATTATTCTTCTTTATCTTCTTGCCCTCGGAAACTTTTATCACTTTCCTCTTCCTTAGCACTCCCTCTAAAATGAAGCACTTGACAAAATTCAGCAGAATATTTAGCTCCTCCGTTTAAGGGTCCATGCCTTACCTTTGTGGATACACCTCATGTGACTAGCAACGTATTTTGCCCACATTTCAGAGATGATAACTATTTATACATTGGCTGGTAGAGCTGGTCCCAGGTTAGTATCTGAAATGGGGCTTGCTGCTTTGCCCGTCCTCATTTCCAATCAACATTTGGAGGCTTTGGGAATTCCCTGGTGATTAAGACCCTGTGCTTCCAATACAGCAGGTAGGGCTTCAGGCCCTGATCAGGGAACTAAGTTCCACATGCTGAGTGAGGGAGCCAAAAAAAATTTTTTTTCATTAAAAAAGAGAAAAAGCTTTGGAGGATGTAATGTCTGTAAGCAAAAGAATCACAAGTTGACTGGATCCTGTTAGGATGAGTAGTGAGGATCAAGGCAGCATAATGACTTGACAGGCAGGTTTGCTAGTCTTTCCACGGTGAGTTACAGCCTTGTCCTGCCATCTTTCTTTCAGCTGATTTTCTGCACAGGATGAGGGATTACATGCCTCCTTCCCACAGGGCCTTCGTAGAAGAAATCCGCGAGGCTCCTTCCCTGAGGACCCACGTCTTGTCCTCTGGGAACGGCCAGCTTCTGGAGGCCTATAACCAGTGTGTGGAGAGCCTGGCAGCCCTGCGCACCAACCACCTGGCCCTGGTGACCAAGTTCCTCATCATGGCCGCGTCCAGAGCAAAGGTCCAGAGGCCGAGCCACCTCCCGAGGCCCCCTCAAGCCCTAGAGGAGAGGGGCACTGGGGGAACGGCCGTCGTGAGCTTCCTGAAGAGCGTCAGGGACAAGACACTGGAGGCCCTGCTCCACCCAAGCGGCTAAGGGACCGCCCTCTCCCCGGCAAGCAAACCCAGGAGTTGCAGGAGGTCTCTCCTTGTCCTCCTCTCACTGGACACGGGTGGACCTGGGGAATGGGACTGTTCTGTCTGGAATGATCTGAAAGGGACCTCAGTGCCATTCATGTCCTTCTCCCCAGAACACCACCTTCTGTTTTACTGAGAACTGTTCACAGAAGAGAGTTTTCATGGCCTGAAACTTATTATTCCCTCTCTAGTTAGTTTTATAGCAAACAGCTGTGGATTACCCCTTTAGAACCGCCCTCACGCCCCCACCCCTGGGAGCAAGTATGCCCCTATCCGTTTGTCAGACTATAGAAACCCAATCTACATTTCACTAATCAAATAAAATTGCTTATGCATGGGTCACCTTGCTGAATTCTCAAAAAAAACAAAAACAAAACTTTCCTGCAACCATTCATTTACTCACCAACTTATTAAGTTCCTGCTGAGTCCTGGCTTAGGGGTTGTATTGTGTTTAGCTTCTCAGTTGTGTCTGACTCTTTGCAAGGCTATAGACTGTAGCCCCCCAGCCTCCTCTGTCCATAGGCATTTTCCAGACAAGAATACTGGAGTGTGTTGCCATGCCCTACTCCAGGGGATCTTCTCAACCCAGGGATCGAACCCAGGTCTCTCACTTTATGAGCAGATTCTTTACCATCTGAGCCACCAGGGAAGCCCATTAATACTGCAGTGGGTTGCCATCCCCTTCTCCAGAGGATCTTCCCAACCCAGGAATCAAACCAGAGTCTCCTGAATTGCAGGCAGATGCTCTACCAGCTGAGCTACCAGGGAAGTCTGGCTTAGGGGTTATAGCAGGGCTTTTCCAGGCCCCAGGCTACCACTCTCTCCCTGCATGTACAGAATTTGGGGGCTGAAAGTTGGAAACGCTCCAGGGGATGTGAGGAGGGAAGAGGAAGTGGAGGACAAGACTCTGAAATCACCAGCGTGGAAACGGGTAGTTAATGTTATGGGAACAGATGAGGCGTAGCCACACGGTTCAGAAGTTTGTACTTTCTACTTCGGTTTCCTTCTTTATTTTTAAAAAAATGATTCTTTCTTCTTACGCTGAAAGTTTGTATTTGTAAAATGAATGAATTGATCCTTCTGGACTCTCCTCAATGCCCAAGACCCTTAATAAGAAACGAGTACAATCCTTGGGGTGCCAGGAAGTCCCTACATCCTCCGAGGACTTGGTCTTGCCAAAAAAAAATAAAAAGGAAGGTGTGGATGATGAAGCCAAGAGCACGTGGTCTGAATGGACCAAGAAAAACTCTGATGGTGTCCTCTCTGTCTACAGTTTAGGTCAGAGTCTCAGCTCGAAGACAGAGGTTCTCATCACGCATAAAGCCTTTTCTCTCCATATACCGTCCTTGTGTTTGACAAGTTGACTGTAAAGCTTATGAAATGTGCTTGGATATATTTTTTTCTCTTTGATCTGCCCCCCGTAACTGCTCTAGCTTAGCATCAATAAACCCAGACCGCTTGTACACTGGGTCCAAGGAGGCGGATCAAGTAGAAACACCAGAGCTGGTGATTCAAAACGTCACCCATTGTTGCTGTCATTCTTGTTCAGAAAGAAACATTTAAAATATGTCTGAATTCTGTCTTTGAATTCTAACCTCTCCATTTTAAAAATTTATTTTGCTTAATTGATGTAGAGTTGATTTACAATATTGTGTTAGTCTCAGAGGTACAGCAATGTGATTCTGTTATACATGTATCTATGGATGAATATAGATACATTGACCAAATTTAGAATATCCTTCATTCTCAGCTTCCTGTTTTCTTTTTTTAATGCACTTTCTTTCCTTAAAAAAAATTGTTTATTTTAATTGGAGGATAATTGCTTTCCAATATTGTGATGGCCTTTGCCATACATCAGCATGAATCAGCCATGGGCATACATGTGTCCTCCCATCCTGAAGCCTCCTCCACCCCCCTCCGCACCCCATCCTTCTAGACTGTCACAGAGCACGGGCTTTGCGTTCCCTGCATCATACATCAAACTCCCACTGGCTATTTTACATATGATAATTATATGTTTCAGTGCTTTTCTCTCAAATCATCCCATCCTCTCCTTCTCCCACTGAGTCCAAAATTCTGTTCTTAAGTCTGTCTCCTTTGCTGCCTGCATATAGGATCATTGGTACCATCTTTCTAGATTTCATATATATGCATTAATATACGATATCTGTCTTTCTCTTTCTCACTTACTTCATTCTGTATAATAGGCTCTAGTTTCATCCACCTCATCAGAACTGACTCAAATGTGTTTCTTTTTATAGCTGAGTAATAGTCCGCTGTGTATAAGTACCACAGCTGCCTTGTCCATTCATCTGCGAGGGACATCTAAGTTCCTTCCGTATCCTAGCTGTTGTTAGAGTCTCAATTCCTGTTTCTTACACCGTTGAGATGATCTTTCAAAATCAAGATTGGTCTCAGGATGGTTATAAGTCACAAATGTTATAGTTCTTGTCATGGAGGAAACAATCATGAAAGTTTGTTTAGCTGTGGGGTGAGGCTTAGAGCATCGTACAGACACCAGTACAGGAGAGAACACTGTCTTCCTCCAGCTTCTCGAATTCACAGAGTCTGCTTGGCAATAAAAATGACCATTTATCATTTATCGTTTGGGGATCCTAGGAACCAGAAAGTGACCAAAATGTGGACTTAAAGAGAAAAAAACCTGGATCTATATTCCAGGTTTGTCACATTTCAAGACAGGCAAATATATTGTTTAATTTTTCAGAGCCATAGTTCACTCACTTGAGGGGAGCTAAACTAGAGAGTGAGTAAAAACTGTTGGTTATGGTATCTTATTATGGGACCTTGAACTAGGGGAGCCGTGTCTAGGTCTCAGGAAGCCATGGCTTCCTAGAAGGACAGTTGGACCTGTCTCTGTCTTGCACTTGGCAAAGAAAACAGGTAACATAGCCTCAAAACAGACAAGGACAGTGAGACAGAACCTGGAATTTTCTTGAAATAAATAGGCCTGAGTGGGGAGTGATGAAGGACTTTGAGAACTTAAAATAGAATACCAGTTCAGCCTAGATTTTAAATCTAGGCTTATATCAATGAAAAAATGTTTTTCCACTGAGAGTGACCAGATTCACAAAGACTCGTCTTCCCTGGAATCCTTTCCACAGATCCAAGCCCCCACAAAGAGGCCACAGGGCTTGATTCTGAGCAGGTTTTCAATAAATGTTGAATAACTAGAAAATCAGGTAGACTGAAGAAAGCTGGAAGGGAAGTGAGCAAAGTGTGGCCTCTCAAAGCTTTCAGAATGCTTTGTTTTCATTATACAAGGATGAAATCAGTGCAAACCAAAGAGTTCCTTTGCCAAGGAACCAACTCCTAATTCAGTTCAAGGTTCGATTTCTAGGGCTAAGTGAGTTCCATTTTCAGCTTTATGGCAGAGTAGGGAAAACAAAGCTTCCATAACAAAAAAGAACACATTTCCCCCTAAGAATTCTAGAGATAAAGGGTGTCCACATTAGTGGGGAAAAATGACTTACTGTATGGCTGAAATGATGTGATAATGATGGTATGAGGATGTTAGCACAAGCTTGAAGAAAAAGTAGAAGTATAGGCTTGACATGTAGGCTCAGCAACTCTCTGTATCTGTATGTGTCTATACTTATGTCTAAACCTACATCTACATCCATACCTATCCCAAGAGGAAGACCCAAGAGAGCCAGCGCTATGGTTCAGTCTGAAAGCTGTCTGCTGGAGAATTCTTTCCTTCTCAGGGGAGGATGAGCCTTTTGGTTCTTTTCAGGCCTTCACCTGATTAGACGAGGCCCACCTGCCTAAGATGGGGCTTCCCGGGTGGCACTAGTGGCAAAGAACCGGCCTGCCAATGCAGGAGGTGTGAAAGACACAGGTTCGGTCCCTGAGGCACGAAGATCCCCTGGACGAGGGCACGGCACTCACTCCAGTATTCTTGCCTGGAGAATCCATGGACAGAGGAGCCTAGTGCGTTACAGTGTATGGGGTCACAGAGAGGCAACTTAGCACACACCCACGCTCATCTGGGGTGGGGCAATCGGTTTTACTCAAAGCCCACAGACTTAACTGTTAATTTCATCCCCAACACCCTCACAGAAACATCCATAAAACAGTGTTTGACCAAATATCTGGGCATCTGGCCAAAGGGATCAGTTAAATTAGTCATCCCAACCTTCCTTGAAAAGTTATGGAGTCTAACACACACTCTCCCCATGCTCTGCACTAGCAGAAGAATCTTCCTTTGTAGTGATGGAGAGATGGTACAAAAAAAAAGGAGGGGGGCACAAAGTTGAGCCATCCTCTAAGAGAGGCAGGCAAGGGGTGCAGTAGTAAAGGAGCAGATGCCCCCAGGAAAATCAAGGAGCCCCACCCAGAAAAGGTGGCCTCGTTCACACCTGAAAGTTCATTATGCTGGAGATCCATGTGCAAAGGAACCACTGTCTCCCTTAATAGCAATAAAATCCCACTGCTCTGAGGCTGAGAATGTAGGACAAGTTTTCCTTCCTATATTGGTTTCTTTACCAAGGAAGTTTTTCCTTCTTCCTACCTGAGAAGGAGGAGCAAGGTGTTAAGTTCCGAAACTTAACTTTGTAGACTCACCTTCTCCTTGGGGCCCCCCACCACCCACCACTGTTGCTGACAAGGAAGCACAGAGTCCTTTCTATCCTCTGCTCTTGTCCAGCTAGGATGAGTTTAGTAATTTTTCCAAGAATTTAAAGATTCAGGCTTTCAGACTGCAGGAAGTTTTGTCTCCCAGAAAAAAAAAAAAAGTTGGTTATTTATTTTTATCATGACAATTTTACTTTTTATTTTTGAAAAATGAGTGTCTTTATTTAGACAAGGCCTTAGGGCTTCCCTGCTGGCCCAGAGAGTTAAGAAACAGCCTGCAATGCAGGAGACGTGGGTTTGGTCCCTGGGTTGGGAAGATCTCCTGGAGAAGGGGAAGGCTACCCACTCCAGTATTCTTGCCTAGAGAATCCTCATGGACAGAGGAGTCTGGCGGGCTATGCGGTCAGCGGGGTCATGAAGAGTTGGCCAGGACTGAGCGACTAAGCACAATTGGGGCACGAGGGATTAGTCACTGTTTTACTCAAAATGATGCATTTATCCCAGGCAAGACAGTTTTCTTCACCTTCTACAGAAGAAAGAGCTTCAACAGTGCCCTAAAAGTTGGGGAGGACTTGAAAACTTGGATGATTTTAAAAGAAGACAAACAAAAAGTGCAAAGGAAAAACCTGCAGACTGCAGAGCTAACGTGTCATGCTCTCTCTATAGGCTGGCAAGCCTTACACCGCCCTGATTCCCAAGCTGCCTTTAGGTCAAACCTGGACACAAAGCCCTCTCAGTTTACAGGACATCAACCACAAAGGAGCTCAGAGACGGAGTTCTCCTTTTCTCACTATTAGCCTGCGATTCACTTTCTGTAGTTTCCAAACCGGGGTTAAAATCAAAATAAAACTAAACCACCACAACAAAGACATGCTTAAAACCTGTGAGATCTTATCCAGTTTAAGATTTGGGACAGATCCCCTGGAGAAGGGGAAGGCTACCCACTCCGGTATTCTTGCCTAGAGAATCCCCAAGGACAGAGGAGCCTGGTGGGCTATGGGGTCAACGGGGTCATGAAGAGCTGGCCAGGACTGAGTGACTAAGCACAATTGGGGCACAAGGGATTAGTCACCGTTTTACTCAAAATGATGCATTTATCCCAGGCAAGACAGTTTTCTTCACCTTCTACAGAAGAAAGAGCTTCAATAGTGCCCTAAAAGTTGGGGAGGACTTGAAAACCTACAAACCAATTATTCCTTCCGTGACACTGGGTTGCACCCACCAAACTGTGGGTTTCATTTCCTTGTGCACAGATGTTCTATTTGCTTTGCTAATGGAAGAAATGTTTTTCTCTTTCTTTGTTCACTTAACAGTAAACTTAATAAAGAAGTCGGATATCATTGCTTTCTGAAATGCCATTGCTAGTTAATTTTTGCAGTTTAGCATCTGTTTGCAAGCAACATTAAAAAACTGAGTCTTGAATACGAGCATTGTCAAAAATAATTTTTTTTTGCAAAGTCATTTCCTTTGTAAACTCACAAATCTGTTGGTTCACATGGTTCTGTGGCTGTATATAGATTTCAAACCAAACTTGATTATGTATTTTCCTTTCATTGTCTATAACTAGGTTTTTTTTCTTCTTCTTCTTCTTCCTAAAGGTATCAGTTGGAGATTGGGCTGTGTCTTTTGGGGAAGCATTTTCAGTCTAACATGGGACTTCACTTTGACCCTTCACAAGCCACCTCCCACCTCACAGGAAAGGAGAACTGGAACAAGCGTGGTTGGCCTTTGGGGTAACCAAATATCCAGAGAACTAAATGGACAACCCATTTGGGTCACCCTAGTTGCACCCCAAGAACCCACAGCCATATACTCTACAGCCACCTTCTAGATCATGCTCTGGGTACTTGGGGCCTAGAATTCTTGCATAAATGGCCCCAAGATGGCCTCTGAAACCTGGACAGCCCTCTCTCCATGAACTAGAGAGAGGAGGACATATTTTTTTCTGCCTGGCTCTCTGTTAGCTCCTGTTTCCCATGGGGCCAAATTCAAACTAACTTTCAGCCATTGGCGGTCATTCAGAAAGCTAGATTCCATTCCCTGCCATGATTTATGGTGTTTGATTTATGGTGCTTCATCAGACAAAATAACAACAGTTATAAAACTAATAATGAAAATAAATAATAATTACCCACATAGATTATTAATTTATCATTGAAATATTAAAACAGAAATCTCTACTTGAAATTACATTTTTATATTTGGCTTTACTTTTCTGCTATGCAAGTGCTATTATTTAAATAAAACAAGTGACTAGTTAACCCTGGCATCAGTACTGGTTAAGAACAGGACTAAGTAAACCAACACCGTGTACCTGTCTTCAATTTAACTATCTGAACTTTTCAAAAGGGGTCAGACATGATTGCAATAGTCACAAGGTGAAAAATCAAACTCGCACTGTCTCCATACAAAGAAAGCACCATAGTCAACCTACAGGTAAGTTGGAGAGACTGTGAACTTGGGAGTGAAAGGCAGCCTTTGGGGTGAGCATCAGTGGGGGACCACAGACTACAGCTGCCAACGTCGGTGACCAGTGGCCATGACTATGGAAAAGAGGTAATCTACATTAGATCTATTTTTTTAAAAAGGGTGGCCACACCTCGAGGTACATGTAATCTTAGCACCACAGTCAGGGATCCAACCCACTCCCCTTGCATTGGAAGGCAAAGTCTTAACAAGTGGACCACTCGGGAAATCCTGTATCATATCCATTTGATATTGAAAACACTATTACTTTCCGCTCCTGTTTGGGGGTCTGTCATGAGGACTTTGCTCTTTTCCAGTAATCTATGAACACAAGATCGAAAAGTGAGATCTTTTACGTCATAATGAAGGGCCTCCCAAGACATGGAACTTGTCCTTTGCTGAAAGCAGGACAGGATGCAGCAATGCAGTCGGGCCACCCTAACTAGCCCGGCAAGAGCTCACACCACCTCCACCACCACCACCTTCTAGATCTCGCTCTGGGTGCTCGGGGCCCAGAATCCTCCATAAATGGTCCCAAGATGGCTTCTGAAAGCTGCCCAGCCCTCTCTCCTGGAGTTGCTCCTGGAGCCAGTGCTGCTCATTCCCTGGCCAAGTGTGTGGGGAGCGGCGCTCCTTGTTGCAGAGCCGGGATGTGGCTGGTGCTCTGCCAGGAGACTGGGTGCTGTGGGCAGGAGGGCATGGTCCCCGGAGGTGTGCAACAGAGCAGACCTGGAAACTGAGGGCTATGCCTGAATCCCACGGTCTCCAGGCCTCTAGCTTTCATACAGGATTCTCAGGGGTCTGGGAAATTTAACCTGAAGATGGGCTTCCAGGTTATTACAAAAGTGTTTTGTTTTTTTTTTTCTAGATGTGATGATGGAACACCTTTATATTTAATAATTTGCTCTCTTGATTTATTACTTTTAAATATGTGTAGACACGGCAAGTGGATGTTCATTTACAAGGAAAGGCCCTGGCAGAATCAGGAGTAGGGTTGCTTCAGACCTGAAGTTGTTGGTTTTTGGGGGGTTTTTGCTGGTTTTTTTTTTTCTTTATTTCTTCACATGTAAAATTTTTTTCATTATCCTAATCAAGAACATCATGAGGCTATAATTAGAGTTCGTGATTGAGTGACTGGGCATCAGTGAATCTCCTAAAATCATTTTCAGAATTTGCATAAGAAGACATATCTTTTTTCTGGAGAGTAAGGGTCATAATTTGAGCAGATTCATGAGTTTTCATGATCTACAAAACATTTAATAGCACATCATAAAAAGAAAAGTTGTATTGCAGAATACTTTTCCGTTTTACCTTTGCTTGCAAGTCTGCTTTTTCACCACTAGAGGGCAACAGTGACCTGCAAGATAGCACCCGCCTCAGTAAGATGTAGCTTCCCAATCTCCCAGGTCAAATGTTTTTTCTGTTTTCCAGAATTATCTCTCTAGTGTTGTGATTCCTGTCCATTTTTTAATTTAATTAAATTTTATTTGGCTGCATCACTTGGCTTGCAGGATCTTAGTTCCTTTACCAGGGATTCAACTTTGGGGCCTCAGCAGTGAAAGTGGAGACCCCTAACCACTGGACTGCTGGGGAATTACTGATTGCTGCTGTGGGAAAAATGTCGAAATTTTCCACATAAATGACAGAGTATTAATAAAAGTATTCTGGTGAACAAAGGAAATATAATTCTCTCTTTCTTTGTGGTAGGACTGAGCAATGTTGGGAGGTTATCACCCAGGAAGAGGTTATCACACTTCCTCCAGACAGAATCACAGTAATCCATCCTGATAGATCTGTCTGTGTCTAAAAGCAAATCCCATTTTATTTGTAAATGTTAATAAGGACATTTTGGGCGGTAGAGCTGTGGATAACTTGTATTCCTGTCTTTTAGAGCTTTCCTTATTAAAAAGAAAAACATTGATCCCTCTTGCTTTAAAAGGTGGAGAGGAATTCTTCCTCCTGCCTCAGTGACCGGTGTTATCTGGGAATCTTTACCATCAAGGAAGCTTAAATGCTGCAAATTGTGAAAGGAAGATCAGTAACAGAACTTAAGATTGAAAAGAAAGAGCACATAAATACTGCAGACAGGAAAGGCCAAGCACTACCTTGGGCTTAGAAGGACGTTAGCTGGGGCTTCACCAAGAAGAAAAGACAGATGTCATCACTGATGAAGAGTTCTGTCCTTATTGCCTCCTGCACCTCCCTCCAGAGCCACTGCATCCTCACCCGTAGGTGACTCCTGTGGAATTCCTGCCATAGAAAGAAGTTAGTGGTGGAGTCCATACTTGCGAACAGATGGTCCACATAAAAAAGATGTCCTCAGCCACTGAAGTCGTCTTCACAGTTGGACAGGCAGCATCCTGGTGAACGGAGGTGCAAGAAAGAACAGGCAGTGCGACAGCTCACCCCTCTGCTCAACATCACCACTTTCAACCGTCTTCTGAAATACAAAACAAGCCTAAAGAGAAAGCAAACGTAAAGCATCCTTGTTTATCATCTCCCTAGTCCATTAATTTCCAATACAGAAATCAAAACAGAGAATAAAAAAACCCTGATATGAAACAAATGAAAGCCATAAATGTAGACTCTACGTTGCAAAAATGCCCTGTAGCCTCATGTTACACAAATTAGGGATGAGCACTCTCAACACAGAGCATGAGGCCCACAGAAATTTACTCACAGCATCTTCCTTTCTCCGTCCCTGGTCTACGGACAAATCCTAGTTCTTCTAGTCAATACGCCTGTGACATTTCTGTGGGTGATTTTCAGAGTGATAACAGGGTATGCTGATTACATGAGCTAATATTTATATATGTATATACATCATTTAGACCAGTAACTACAAAGATCAAACACTACGAAACTATTTACTGCTGTGATTTTTGCTATTAGTAATTTCCAGAGACTGGTAGACACACAACTGAACAGTGTAGAAGGAAACTCCTTTTAAAATGAAAATATTGGAGTATAGTTGCTTTACAATGTTGTGTCAGGGTCTGCTGTACAGCAAAGCGAGTGTGTGTGTGTGTGTGTGTGTGTGTGCGTGCGTGTGTGTGTGTGTGTGTGTGCGTGTGTGTGTGTGTGTGTGTATACATATATATGCCCTCTCTTTGGGATTTCCTTCTCATTTAGGTCACCACAGGGCACTGAGTAGAGTTCCCTACGCTATAGAGTAGATTCTCATTAGTTATCTATTTTACACATGCCGCTGCTGAGTCGCTTCAGTCGCGCCGACCCATAGACGACAGCCCACCAGGCTCCCCCGCCCTGGGATTCTCCCGGCAAGAACACTGGAGTGGGTCGCCATTTCCTTCTCCATTGCATGAAAGTGAAAAATTAAAGAGAAGTCGCTCAGTCGGGCCTGATTCTTCGCGACCCCATGGACCGCAGCCTACCAGGCTGCTCTGTCCATGGGATTTTCCAGGCAAGAGGACTGGAGTGGGGTGCCATCGCCTTCTCCATAGTAGTGTATAAAATTCAATCATGCATTCCTAAACCTAAAGCATAGAGTCAAGAAGACTTCGGCTCATTTCTGTCCTCTCAGGCTTCACCTAGAAGGGAATTTATGCTGTAAGAACCCCAGAGGAAGGCCGTGCGGAAAACTGAGAAATTTCTGTGATATTACACGGTCATCTTTTTAGAGAAATACTTTTCTGACATTGCTTGATTTCTGTCTCGTTCACGATAAAAGACCGTCTCCGATTCTAGATTCGAAACACTATAAAATGACCAGTTTTAAAATATGTAACTAAAATCATGTCATTGTTGTTGCGAAACCTTAAAACACTCTTTTTTGAGGGAAATGGAGATACTATAGATTTCAGAACAAAAACTGGAACTAAAGACTCACTAAAGACTTTTAAGTGTGTTGGGAAACGGGATTTTCCTGCCAAGGGTACTGGAGTGGATTGTCATTTCCTTCCCCAGGGGATCCTCCAAGCTCAGGAATTGAATTCTGGTGTCCCACATTGCAGGCAGATGCTTTACCCTCTGAGCCACCAGGGAAGCCCCTAGCGAAAAATAGAGTTCTGTTTTTAAAAAAAAGAAAAAAGAAGGCCATGTATGCATTTTGAGGTAGGCAACAAAACACATTTTTATTGTACCTTCCTTAAATAGTCTAATTTTCTCCCTGCCTTTCATGATTCTCAAAACTTTTCCTCCAGAAGGAATCCAAAACTCAGTCCATTGTATAACAGACCGATAAAGGATGAAAGTATTAACCTACCTAAGGAATCTGAGGTATGTGAAAGTGAAAGTGAAGTCTCAGTAGTGTCTGACTCTGCGGTCCCATGGACTGTAGCCCACCAGGCTCCTCTGTCCATGGGACTCTCCAGGCAAGAATACTGGAGTGGATTGCCATTTCCTTCTCCAGGGAATCTTCCCGACCCAAGGACTGAACCCAGGTCTCCCGCATTGCAGGTAGATGCTTTAACCTCTGAGCCACCTGGGAAGCCCAGTTTGAGGTATATTAGGATTAAATCCTTCAGTATAGTTATTAAGCATGATTAGTGAAATTTCAAGCAGGGGAGAGGCAAATGCGGGGAGCAGAGACTGATGGGAGCAGAGTATAATATCACATCGTGCAGGCAACTTACTCCTCACTTTGAGCAGGGCAGCCTGCTCTAAACGCTGTGTTATCTTCAACTTGCAGCCACAGTGATACGGAAACAGTCCTACCTCGATCAAAATAGCTGCTCTCAGACTGGAAGAAATTCGACCTGTTCTCATAGTCAGTAGTAAATTCTTAAATGGGTTGCATTCTTTAAGTTTCCAGCAACCTATATCTCAAACTTTAGGCTTATATCAGAATTACCTAGATTTTGATAAAACACAAGTTGGAGGACTCCCAGAATTTCTGACTTGTAGATTTCAGGGTCGACCTGAACATTTGCTTTTCTAACAAGTTCCCAGGTGATGGCATTACAAGCTAAAGTTTGAGATCCCCTGGCTCACGGCACTTTCCTCTTTCTGTTGTTAGCAAGGATACCATGAGACATAATCTATAATTCACCTTGCATTCAGTGAAAAAGAGCTTTGCTTTCTGGAGGGGGAAACTTAAGCTCTTTAATATCTGAATATGAAGCAAAAATAAAAATCTAAGGCTGTTTTGAAGGCCTGCCTACCCATCCCTCTCCAAAAACTTGCATAAAATTGTTTGCCTTTATTACAAAGGGAAATACTTCTTTTTGATCATTCTCTTGGATCAGTAAGTTTCAACTGAAACAGAACACAAATGCAGATTTCAGGAGGAAAAACAGCAACATTACTACTGTTAAACGAAGGACATACTAAAAAATTCAGGATGGTTTGGGCCAAAAGACACAGGAAAGGAGATAGATGGCAACATTCCACACAGGCTGCTGACTAACCAGGATTTTATCTGAGGGGAGACTGTTTCTGGGACCTGAAACTAGTTTGGTGTGTTTCTTTTTGTTTTTCTTTTTAATTTTTATTGAAATATAGTTGATTTACTACGTTGTGTGGTTTTTGCAAATTTCTAAATGATGCTGACATCACTTAGAAGCCACATCAAAAAGAGTCAGAGCGACTCTGTCAGTCGACAACTGAGAGACTCTGACTTTTGCATGTCTGATTGAATCACTTTGCTGTACACTTGAAAAAGGGGAAAGTCACGTTCGACTCTTTGTGGCCCCATGAACTATACCGTCCATGGAATTCTCCAGGCCAGGATACCGGAGTACGTAGCCAGTCCCCTTCTCTAGGGGATCTTTCCAACCCAGGGATCGAACCCAGGTCTGCATTGCAGGTGGATTTTTTGCCTCCAAGGAGTACACTTGAAACAAATACACCATTGCAAATTAACTATACTCCAGCATCAAATAACTTTTTTTAAGTTCGTGAGAAAAGAGAGCACTGGAAAAATGTGTCATACAAATATGGATTCTTCTGCAAACAAATATAAACACAATGGTGGGATGGTTGTGTACCTTTCCTCTGCCTGCCCATTGTAGACAGTTCACAACTCCTCACTGAAACTCAGAATCTTCAGCCTTGAAGAGAGTGAGCTGGGCTGGAGGCTCGGAGAGTTTTCTTTCTTTTCTAACATTCAGTGATCCGCTGATGAGTGTGCAATTGAAGAGCTGGTGCTGAGTACATGTGGAATCAACTCTCTTTCTGCGATCAATCGGCTTGTATTCGAAGCTGTTGCCATTTGGGCTAGCCTCTGCCTGTTTGCAATAAACACAGGCAATATTTATCACAAATAGCATGTGAAATAATAGACCAATTAATCCTATTTGAACAGCAAAAAGGTGCCCGAGAAACCCTTTTTTTTTATCTTACCCAGAATTGCCCACCTCCATGACCACCAGCTCCATGGAATGAGCCCTCCCTGGACCATGGCTGTCCACTCTTTCCAAGCAATATCAGAGCACGTCGTGTGGTTATTGCTATTTTAAATCACGTTATCTGAACTCCTCATAATTTAGAATAGTTAACCAGGTCATTCCACTCCACATAGTGGGAGAGCCTGGCACTCCCTGGATACCTCCCCTCTTGTCTCTTCTTAATAAGGTCCTACAAACCCTCAGACTTGATCAGCTACCAGCTCCTGTTTCTCCGCCTCCTTGCGCCACCAGCCGATGTGTTGCTTAACACCTTGGGTTTGCCTCCATGCTGGATTGGCTTGTAATTTTCTGTTCTACAGCTGCTTCTGAGGCAGGAGATAGATTCCTGCCCCCTCCCCACCCGCCCCCCATGGTAAAGTGAGTGGAGGTTCATTGCCTGTGACTCCAAGTAAAGAACAGCAGGACAATTGGAGGAGGAGGCTAGGCCCTGCCCAAACCACCATATATTTCACATTCTCGAAGTCAGGAGACCTCCCCGACCACACATGCACAGAAATGTGCCACAGCAGTCAAAGGCGAGAGGTGTTGACTAGTGCCAGGTTACCCATAGGCCTTTGTGGTATAATCCATCTTGTCTAAGAGAGGCATGTGCACACACACACACGGAGGGTCCTGAGAGATGCTAAATGTAGATTATGAACCAGGCAAATCAAAATGATTTGCCAAAGGAAACCTGGGAGATGTACCCCATGTAAGTGATTTAAACTACCACAGGGGTGTGACTCGGGGACGCTCTCTGAGTCTGCCGTGTGCCTATCCACAAATACTGTACTCTTTCTCCTCTTATTAAATGCTTTACTTGTTCACTACCTTCCGTCTTTGTGGAAATTCTTTTCTGCAAAGCCCAAGGGCTGGGGCTCGTCACTGACCACTGGTCTCATGGCCAGGATTTGGTGTTCTCCCCACATTGACTGGGTTCTCAATCTCTGGCTGAGACCCCAAGCCCTGCTCCAAGCCAAGGCCACCTGAGACCATATCCTCCATCCACTATGATCTCCATGAATTCACCTCTGTGTCCCTCATGCCCATATTCTTGGAATGAATGAAGGAATGAATGAAGACGCTCAAGGAGGGTGTAGAGAGAGCCCACTCAAGGCAGCCAGTGTTCCAAACACAGTCTGAACATCTGGTGTAAGGGGGAAAATGACCTTCCCAGAAACAGGAGTCTACTTATCATTTTAGAATCTGTATTTTGGGGCAAATTACTTTGTGAGTCTTTCTCTCAATACACGTTCAAATCCATCAAATCTTACTTGAATTTGTACCAACACTGTTAGGACTTAGGTCAGAAGTGTTCAGGGTGTGCAACAATAATGATACGGTGGGTGTGATTCCTGAGATGCCCTCACAAACATTCTTTCACTGAGATCTGACCACAGACTGGTAAGGTAGGTGCTACTGTTTCCCCAGTTTGGGCTAGTAAAGAAAAGGCTGCTTAAAGGAGTTAATCAAGCTACCTTGGTGCCTCATAGTAAGGAAGATCCCTTGCAGATGGAAATGGCAACCCACTCTAGTATCCTTGCCTGGAAAATCCCATGGACAGAGGAGCCTGGCAAGCTACAGTCCTGGGGTCGCAAAAGAGTAGGACCCAACTAAAGGACTTCACTGATACATATAATAATAGCAGTGGTTCAAGGACAGGTTGCTGATAGGGATCTGGGTGTGCAAAAGGCTGACAGCCCTTTTATCTGGCCTCAGGTGGTCTCCTGAAGCATCCCTTGAGGTTAACAAACTATGACCTTCTCTCTGACACATCTTCCATTCATTTTCAGTAATGTCCAACTCTTTGCCATCCCACAGACTGTGGTTGCCAGGCTCCTCCATCAGGGGATTCCTCAGGCAAGGATACTTGAGTGGGTTGCCATGCCCTCCTCCAGGGGATCTTCCTAATGCAGGGACTGAACCCAGGTCTCCTTCTTGACAGACAGATTCTTTACCATCTGAACCACCAAGGACACCCTTTAAGTTCAATTCAGTTGCTCAGTCATGTCCAGCTCTTTGTGACTCCATGGATCGCAGCACGCCAGGCCTCCTTGTCCATCACTAACTCCCAGAGCTTGCGCAAATGCATGTCCATTGAGTCAGTGATTCCATCCAACCATCTCATCCTCTGTCATCCCCTTCTCCTCCTGCCTTCAATCTTTCCCAGCATCAGAGTCTTTTCCAATGAGTCAGTTCTTCGAATCAGCTGGCCAAAGTATTGGAGCTTCAGCTTCAGTATCAGTCCTTTCAATGACTCTTCAGGACTGATTTCCTTTAGGATTGACTGGTTTGATAGTTCTGTAAAAAACCTCAAAGATTCCATTCTGTGTGTCCCTTGGGTGGTACGAGGACCCTGCCCCAAGGCTGCATCACTGTTTCTTGGCTGCCCCTCCTTTGTCTCTGCCTCCTCTCCCTTCCCTGCTTAGCAACAGCTGGAAAGGCTTCTGTGCCTGAAGCCCCACAGGGTCCTGCTTGGGTTCATTTAGTGCTCATTTCTGAAACCCTAATGTATTAGTTAGTGTCTCACAGTCACACGAGTGTATGTTCCTCGGTTCTTTGTCTTGTCACAACAAAGATTTGGAGCGACAGACATTAAAACCCTCAGCACGTCACAGCTCTCGGGTCTTGGACAAACCGTGTTTTAGCTCTTAGGCAAATCAGTGTTACAGCTCTATTTTATTTAGAACACAGCAGGAGAATCCATCCTCAGAGCATGAGGGCATGCCAGCCCAAAGACTTGAAGGGAAGAGAGTGGAGGAGTATGTGGGGGAGGGGGAGAGAGAGGGAGAAGGAGGGAGAGAGAGAGAAAGAGAAAGAGAAAGTGCATGCACGTGGGAAAGGGAGAGAGAGAGAGCGAGGCTGTGGCTCCTCCTTTTATATGTTTTCCCTCCACCTGGGCCCGCCCCATGCAAATTGGGCTTAGCCAGGAGGGCTGTTTGTTCTACCTGAAGTCTTCACTCTGGTCCTCGGACCTTCTTTTGTTCTATTTTCGCGGGCTTTTCTCTTCCTTGTCTTTTAGCCACCTCCATTTTGGACTCCTTTTCCCTATTCTACCTACCTAACATTAGTATTTTGAAATACTTCTCAAAAGTGTTTTTGAAAAGCTATATACTTTGATTTTTGTCCAAAGAGGAGAGAACGTCTTGATTTCCTGTCCTGAGCACTGGGTAAATTCTAGACAGAATTCTCAGCAACACAGTCAAAGAGCTGTCTGATGTGGGTGCTGCTTACAGCTAAGGGGCTAAATCATAGTTAGCATATAATCTTTTACAGAGAGCCAGTAAAATCATTTAGTGACTTCAGAATGGGATAAAAGCAATAGACATTAGATTATATGCTTCCAAACCAAGGACATACTTCAGATTCCTGTCTTTAGAGTATTCACTTCTAAACCAGCTTATGATCAGTTTTAGAGCAAATTTTATATGTCAAGCACTAGATTATATACATTCTATACTCTATACATATACAATGGTCTCAAGGCATGTCTTCAAAGCACTGTAATCCTACCAGAAAGTCACATGAAGAGTGTGGATCAACTACAAGTGTTATGAGGCACCTTTCAAAACACAAGAACTAACTCAGTCCTTTTCCTAGTATCTAAAGACCATGAGTTTCAGGCATAAAATGATATTTCAGCCTATGGTGCTGCTACCAGATGAAAAGCTTCAAAACATCCATCAATCTATGAATACGTAAGTATTTTAATAGGACTTGCCCTATGTATCCTTGGCCTTTTGCTATACTATTTCTCCTTGTATTTTAAGTATAGCTAAAACTATTTTGGCTTCCTTCATAGCTCAGTTGGTAAATCATCTGTCTGCAATGCAGGAGACCCAGGTTTGAGTTGGTGATGGACAGGGAGGTCTGGCATGCTGCAGTCCAGGGAGGTCTCAAAGAGTCAGACACGACTGAACAACTGAACTGAACTGAATTGGGGCTTCCCTCATAGCTCAGTTGGTAAACCATTTGCCTGCAATGCAGGAGACTCAGGTTTGATTCCTGGCTTGGGAAGATTTCCTAGAGAAGGAAATGGCCATCCACTCCAATATTCTTGCCTGGAGAATCCTATGAGCTTGCAAGAATCAGATACAACTTAGTGACTAAACCACCAACATCAAAAGCTGTTCCAGGGCCCACATTTTCCATTTCTTTCACTCAAGTGATGAGAAGGATTCCAGACTGGCTTAGCACATCCATTTTCCATTTCTTCCTGAGTTGCATTACTTTTACTCCACTTAAGCACTCCCTAGGGACAACTGTTAAATGCAGAGACAGCCTGGTGTAGATACAGGGAAATTCAGAAGCTCCTACGTTTACTCCTTTGACCTTCTCCCTTTGACCTTCTCTGTCGCTATGCTAACATGGCATCTGTATGTTAAAATTGTTCCATGTAAGGTCTCCTGCCAGGCGCATCTTTTCTGACAAAACTCTTAAGTAAATGATTCTTATCTGCACCACCCTCCTGCATCTATGTTTACTTTTATGCCATCCTTCAAGCATGCAAATGCTTTTATGCCCCAAGTCCTAATTCCTCACACACCTAGCTCATTTTACCTGTAAGAGTACCTTCCAGTCCTCTGAGTCCTTTAAGGTCAAGGTGAGAATGGCTTTTTTTCCATTTCAGATATTTCAGTGGGTTCAGTTCCAATTCTTCTGCTCACAAGGTGAGTAGGCGACATCATCACATTTAAACACAGTGCTTTGTTACCCTATCCATGGGGATAAACAAGGGACCACCAGGTCAATGGACTCTTATTTCAGATATCCGGGTGCTGAGAGAAATCCATGGGAAAGTCTGTTTAGGGATGACTGTGTAAAGAGTCTAATATGAGGACAAAACCAACAGAAACAGGGAGTGGAGTCAAGAGTGGGAGGGATGGGGCATGAAAGAGTGGGGAGGGCAAGAGACCCAGCTCAGAAAACACCTTCCAAAACAGAGCCACTGAGGCTATCTCTGCCATTGGGCTTTTCTGTTACCTAAGCCAATAAATTACATTAATTTTTTTTTTTTTTTTAAGAAAAAGAGCCTAGACACAATGAACTGTTGTCTATGACCATTTGTCCTCATCGTGTTACCTGTTCTGGAATGTGAACCTGGCTAGATGTGACCTGAGAGCTATCAACAGAATTTCACACTCACAGATTTCCAGATAAGATTTCATGCCCTCCCTAGCGGAAGGTGAAGAGGAACTAAAGAGCCTGTTGATGAAGGTGAAAGAGGAGAGTGAAAAAACTGGCTTAAAACTCAGCATTAGAAAACTAAGATCATGGCATCTGGTCCCATCACTTGATGGCAAATAGATGCGGAAACAGTAGAAACAAGTGAGAGACTCTACTTTCGGGGGGCTCCAAAGTCACTGCAGATGGTAACTGCAGCCACGAAATTAAAAGGCACTTGCTCCTTGGAAGAAAAGCTATGACCAACCTAGACAGCATATTAAAAATCAGAGACATTGCTTTATCAACAAAGGTCCGTCTAGTCAAAGCTATGGTTTTTCCAGTAATCAGGTGTGGATGTGAGAGTTGGACCATAAAGAACGCTGAGCACCAAGGAAGTGATGGTTTTGAACTGTGGTGTTGGAGAAGGCTCTTGAGAGTCCCTTGGACAGCAAGGAGATCCAACCAGTCAATCCTAAAGGAAATCAGTCCTGAATATCCATTGGAAGGGCTGATACTGTTATTACTTTGGCCACCTGATGCAAAGAACTGGCTCATTAGAAAAGACTGGATGCTGGGAAAGATTGAACACAGGAGAAGAAGGGAATGACAGAGGATGAGATGATTGAATGGCCTCACTGACTCCATGGACATGAGTCTGAACAAGTTCCTGGAGTTGGTGATGGACGGGAAAGCCCAGGCTGCTGCAGTCTATGGGATCGCAGAGCCACACACGGCTGAGTGATTGAACTGAACTGAACTTGCGGTAAGCAGGATTCTCCTGCTGACCATGCCCTGGCTTTGATTTTGCTTCATAAGTTTTACAGTCTCACTCGTCTCCATGACCTCAGTCCGTTTAAGCCCACCAGTGTATCTGCATTCTGTCTCATCCTAATTTTCTTAGCTTTTCTTACTTGTCCTGAAAGCACACAGATCATATCTACGTATAGACAGATGGGACTGAACCCCCATTCAGAGTATCAGGTAACCCTTGAAAAGAAAATACCCTAATGGAAGGAGCATGCCCATATTAGTACATTAGCCAGACGTATTCTGAAACCCAAGATGTGTTACTCTGGAAAGGAGTGCAGACGAGATATCAAGCAGTGAGACAGGTCAGTGGATTTGGAAGCTTTCCCGGGCTCCTCCGGGCAAAGCCACACTCACGATGTTGGTCATTTCCTGCTCGGTTCACATTCCCTTCTACGGAAATCTGCTCCACCTGCAGTCCCCACTACTAATGGGCCATGTTTATACTGTGTTACTCTGTCCTCTTAGGATCCACAGTCAAACGGTGACCAGAGAAAAGCCAGGGAGAAACACCTGCATTTTCAACAGTTGACTCAGGCTGAAGGAGGAACACTGGACTATTTCAAAGAAAGTCCATGAAAAACCACTTTGAGTCAAAACATGCAGTTTGTAGATTCTGATTTTGAATGGTTATGGAAAGCCCTTTTCCCAAACTACTCTACAGAAACAAATTAATATTCACTAAACTCCTGGTGCTTACCTGGCTGGTGACTTTCTGCCCTGGGCAACCATGTATTAACATGTTCAGCAAGTGCTATAAGGTTAGTGGGGGAAAAAAGTATAGTGTCTTCTTACCAAATGTAAAGATGACTCTGATTTTCGGAACAGATGAAGAAGGGTGGCACTTGATGGGATTTGGTGGTGACAGTGTGTGTGTGTAAAATGTATCATCGTATTCAGCAGAAAGAACATACATCACATTTAACACAACCTGGCTTAGAAGACATTAAAGAAAGAGGATTTGTGATCCCTTTGTCTAATGCATATCTTCTTAGAAACCTTTTTCTGACCTCTCTTCCAAGGGTAAGATGGGTCATTTGCATAAATTTGCATATCAGGATAATTTGGATGAAAGCAAGGCATGCTATATTAAGCAGAAGAGGATTTATTGAAAGGATATTATGAACTTATGAAACTAAGGAAGGGTTGGTAACCAGCACTGTCAAAACTTTATATACTTCAGTTCAGTTCAGTTCAGTCACTCAGTCGTGTTTGACTCTCTGCGATCCCATGAATCGCAGCACGCCAGGCCTCCCTGTCCATCACCAACTCCCGGAGTTCACTCAGACTCACTTTCATTGAGTCCGTGATGCCATCCAGCCATCTTATCCTCTATCGTCCCCTTTTCCTCCTGCCCCCAATCCCTCCCAGTATCAGAGTCTTTTCCAATGACTCAACTCTTCTCATGAGGTGGCCAAAGTACTGGAGTTTCAGCTTTAGCATCAGTCCTTCCAAAGAAATCCCAGGGCTGATCTCCTTTAGAATGGACAGGTTGGATCTCTTTGCAGTTCAAGGGACTCTCAAGAGTCTTCTCCAACACCACAGTTCAAAAGCATCCATTCTTCGGTGCTCAGCCTTCTTCACAGTCCAACTCTCACATCCATACATGACCACAGGAAAAACCATAGCCTTGACTATATGGACCTTAGTCGACAAAGTAATGTCTCTGCTTTTGAATATGCTATCTAGGTTGGTCATAACTTGTCTTCCAAGGAGTAAGTGTCTTTTAATTTCATGGCTGCAGTCACCATGTGCAGTGATTTTGGAGCCCCCCAAAAAGAAAGTCTGACACCGTTTCCCCATCTATTTCCCATGAAATGATGGGGCCAGATGCCATGATAGTTTTCTGAATGTTGAACTTTATGCCAACTTTTTCACTCTCCTCTTTCACATTAATTAAGAGGCTTTTTAGTTCTTCAATTTCTACCATAAGGGTAATGTCATCTGCATAACTGAGGTTATTGATATTTCTCCCGGCAGTCTTGATTCCAGCTTGTGCTTCTTCCACCCCAGCATTTCTCATGATGTACTCTGCATATAAGTTAAACAAGCAGGGTGACAATATACAGCCTTGTCGTGCTTCTTGTCCTATTTGGAACCAGTCTATTGTTCCTTGTCCAGTTCTAACTGTTGCTTCCTGACCTGCATACAGATTTCTCAAGAGGCAGGTCAGGTGGTCTGTTATTCCCATCTCTTTCAGAATTTTCCACAGTTTATTATGATCCACACAGTCAAAGACTTTGGCATAGTCAATAAAGCAGAAATAGATGTTTTTCTGGAACTCTCTTTAATACCAATCATGTTTGTCCACCTGATTATTAAGATTCCCTTTTGAACTGCTGGTGATCTTGTATATGAAATAGAAGGTTGAGTGTATTTAGAGTATCAAATCATCTACCTAAAAACATAAAGCCTTACTTCCTAGCTGGCATGGTATCTAAGCATAGCCATGTAACTAAAGTCTGGCCAAAGAGATGTAAACAGAAGTACCATATGGAATGTTCAGGAAGATTTCTGACTTAGCTGAGAGGTGCTCCCCTTTTTGCTTCTGTCTTCCCGTCTTCTTCCTTTCTCACATGATGGGTGGAGTTCCAGCAGATGTCTTGGACCAGGAAGTAACCAGGATGGCCATGGAGTAGTTCTGTCAGTCCTGAGTACACAGCTACAACTTCTTTTACATGTGAACAGAAAACAAAGCAAACTGAAAAATGACTTTGCACCTTGTTTTGTTACTGTTCTGTAGGATTTTCTGTTGTAGTAAGCTGAAACTTATCCTAAATATGTATATATGAGGATCCATTCATCAGGATCCATCCACATACTTCTCTAAACATCCTTGTCATCAATTCCTTCATCAGGATTCTTCTAAGATCCTTATCCTCTAAGCTGATTATCTGCTGCTGCCCAGGATGAAGGGACGGTCTTATCTCTAACCATCTCTCCTGTGCAAAGGTGGTAAAATGCACTTTTTATAATTCGGCTCATGAAAGAAGTTTCTTTCTTCATTACGCTTCAGGACTATGCCTGAATGAAGTTAGAGTGATGTGGGAATTACAAGTATAATCTCATAGCAAGAGAACCTGATGGAAGAGATGGAGATTAACAGATTCCAATCATATCTCCACCGCCTGCCTCAGATCGTCAGCATTCAAGTGACAGCCTAGAGAAGTGAGATGGGGTGGGGGGAAGGAGGCTCAGGAGGGAGGGGACACATGAATGCTTATGGTGGATTCATGCTGTTGTTTGGAAAAACCAATGCAATATTGTAAAGCAATTATCCTCCAATTAAAAAAAAAAAGATTCAAGTTCCTGGAAAAAAAAAATGTACTCTAATTGTCAAGTTAGATGGTAGGTCTGCATTTTGTCAACAAGAGTCGACTGAAGGTAAAATCTGATCCCTGTAGTTTCTTTAGTAAAAGGTAGAAACATGGGGTTCACTATCCCAACTCCAGACACAAGAGAAGAGGCAATTCCTCCCAAACTCCCCCTCCCAAATAATGCCAAATCAAGATGCTGATAAGAAGGGGGAAACAGATGCTGTGCAGACAAAGTAATGGTAGACTTCTATTAGCCTTCGGCAGTTTCCACCTTATTGGATGCAGTAGAGACTTAGCCGTGTGTTGTGCAGCTAGCTGCAAGCTCAGACAGAGTGGGTGTTGGTCAGAGTTCTACCACCTAGTTGCTGATTGTCTATAGCAAATCACATGACCTTTAGGAGCTCCGATGTTCTCAGCTGTATAAAAGGGCTAGTCAACCTAACTTATTAGGTACACAGCCTAAATTTTCCATGAGACAACTTATATCACAACATAGCATCTTAAGGTAGCTGCTATTAGTCCAAGTCTCAGTTTTTAAAATGATGGTCCTAATTTCAGCCTTCTGTAGAGTATTCCTTCATGCATGCTAGTAAAATAATTAAGAGCAAAGGATGTGAATCAAACAGACTTCTATTTACCATCTATAAGATACTGATCAAATTACTTACCTCTCTAAATTCCCATTCTTTGAACATAAACTGAAAATAACAAATGCTCCAAAAACTTAATTCAAGGAATAAATAAGATTATGCATATAAAGCTTTTAGTACAGAGTCTAACACTTAGAAGGCTTCCCGGGTAGTGCAGTGGTGAAGAATCTGCCTTCCAATGCAGGAGACATGGGTTCAATCCCTGGGTCAGGAAGATCCCGTGGAAAAGGAAATGGCAACCCACTCCAGTATTCTTGCCTGGGAAATCCCATGGACAGAGAAGCCTGGCAGGCTATATATAGACTACTGGATGACCAAGAGTCCAGCATGAAGGAGGATGCATGCACACTAACATATAGAAATTGCTCAAAGATAGCAACTATTCCCACTATTATTATATTATCATTATTATTACATAAGAGATGTTGACTCAAGCTATAGAACTTTCTGGATAATAGTGCTATATGAGAGTAGGAAAATTTGTCTCAGTTCTACAATATGATTCTAAAGTGAAAAAATAAGCTTTATTTGATGTAGCACTTTGAAACAGCTTTAAGTGGATAAAGGTAACAATGACTGATTGTCCCTATTACTCTTATGGTCTTATGAAATGTATTGCGTGCCCACAGTGTGCTATAGATAACAGAGCTGGTACTTGCCCATGGGGGCTATTTGCTTACACTTAAGATCACAGACAAACTCCTACTCAATTATGGAATTTGTCTGGAACCTAATTATAACCCTGATCTTCTCCCTCACTACCTAATTCTTCCTAGATGCCTCAAAAAACTGATATAAAACAGACTATGGCAAAAGGGCATATGCCAAAAACAAAAGCACAATTGAAATGATGTCTGACCAGCCTCAGGAGTGCAAATTGCCACAAAAATCACTTCTATGAGATTACAGTCATTCAGGGATTATGGCATAAAATCTACCAACAGCAAGGTGGGAGGCAGATCCTCTGGCTTCCGTAGAGATTTCTTCTTTTCTAGGCACATTATTGATCCATTAATTCACATTTATTGAGCATCCACTATGCACAAAGCTAATTATTCAGGAAAGATATGCATCACATTAGCCTCAATCCTTCAAACTGAAAGAAGCAGGCGCACATTCATTGTTCCATTCCTGTGTGCATCCACAGACTCAATGCGAATTTAATGAGTATCTCCTAAGTGCCAGACCCTCTACTTAGGAAAGAGATATGAAGATAAATAAGAGAAAGTTACTCAGATGCCCAAAGGTTGATCCAATGTACCTACTGCCTGAGAAACATATTTGCTTCTTGGCACCTGTGAGTTCTTCCTGTTGGGGTGGTGGGAGAGGATTCTGGGGGTCGGGCTAAGGTTGCAGAGAATGAGGAAAAGAGTTAAGTCATGCCCAGGGACACTAAGCGTGGAGCCACCCTTCTCCTGGGGGAGAGCTGAGAGGGCTGGAATCAGAAGCACACGTATCAAGGCAGAGGTGGCACCAACATGCATCAGTGTAACTGGTCTTTGGAATTTAGAGAAATGCCTCTTGAACAAACAAACATTTCAGCAACTCTGGGAGAACGGGTTTCAGAAACCCATTGTTCAAGAGCTGACCTGGGGCGGTTGGTGTGCCCTTCCTGGGCGTTTTGCTGTGTGGGACAGTTTTTTCTCCTGTACAGTCTCCACTTTTGTTCACAGACTGTCTGCAGTTAAATGTGCATGTCTGGAAGTTAACGCTGTCTTGTGCTGCTGGCTCTGTCTGCCCCAGCTCATGCACTGGTGATGGGCAAGGTTATTTGCAATGTCTGTCCTCCCTTCATGGCTTCTAGGCAGTAATTACAGCCAGTTCTGATAAACAAAGGGCACAAGGAACTGGCACAGAGGTTGGAAATTGCTTGCTCTGTGCCAGTTACCAGGCTGCCGTAGGTCAGTGCTCTGAGCAGCTATAAGAACCCAGCGCTGGGAAGGACAGTTTTCTCCAAGCTTGGCATTTGGTGGACAAATTAGGGAGGGCCCAGGATAGCATGGGTGACTTCTTAGAGATGAAAGGGACCCTGAAGGATCATTGAGTGAGGAGGCAGGTGGGGAAAACAGGGCAAGAGAGTGGCCTCCTTTCCCTGGCTTTTCCTACTTGTTATGGGTTTGTCAATGTCTTCTCCAAAAGAAGTTCCCGAGACAAAGACTCGGGTGGGAGCACTTTACCTGTGATGTCGTCTCTCCGTGCACAAATGAGAGAGTGATGACAGAGGATCAGGGAGGGAGGAAATCCATTCCAAGGTGTGCTCTTGAGCAGCCCAGCTCTGCAGGAAGCTGGGGCTCCACCCAGTGCTGAAGGCCCTGCGAGGAACCATGAGGAGGGAACCTACCTCATACCTGTGCCGCCAGAGAGTGCGGTGTGACTCATCCAGCAACCTCCATCCCCATTAATTGGGGACTGCTTCCCAGGCCATTGAAACCCCCTCCCCACACTGCTGAGTTGCACTGGCGTGCAGGGAAGCCAGGTACATTTCGTGCTGAGAAAACCTGGAGCAAAGGGGAAGAGGCATGGAGGGGTTTTTCTTTTTTAAATTAATTTTTATTGCAGAATAGTTGCTCTACAATGGGTTAGTTTCTGCAGTACAGCAAAGTGAATCAGCAAGAAGTATATATATTTACGGCGAGTCATGCTAAGTCCCCTCAGTCATGTCTGACTCTTTGCGACCCCATGGACTATAGCCTGCCAGGCTCCTCTGTCCATGGGATTCTCCAGGCAAGAACGCTGAAGCGGGTTGCTGTGCCCTCCTGCAGGGAATCTTCCCAACCCAGGGGTCGAACTCACATCTCTCATGTCTCCTACATTGGCAGGTGGGTTCTTTACCACTAGAGCCACTTGGGAAGCCTATACATATATTTATATCCCCTTCATTTTGGATTTCCTTCCCTTGTGAGTCCCTGCAGAGAACTGAGTAGAGTTCTTGTTCCGTACAGTAGGTTCTCATTAGTTATCTGTTTCATACATAGCAGTATATACATGTCAATCCTGATCTCCCAGTTCATCCCACCCTCCTGGAGGGGCTTGAGGTGGGAAGTTCCCCACATTCTGGAAGCTGACTATTGGCACCACAGGCAGACTCAGGGGTGGACCATGCAGACAAGGGGTAGGGCATCAGCTGTGTCAGGAGCAGTCAACAGACACAGTGTTTGCATTTGGAGAGAAATCAATGAAGGCACACCTAGAGAGAACAAACCTCCTTTATATGAAAGAGGAAGCCAAGACCTGAGGCCTTGTGACATCAACAAAGGCTCCGATAAAAGGTCGCCCCATCAGTTTCTTTGTGGCCCTCCACGGTTGCCTGAATTTTTAGAGATCTCAATCTGCATATCTGTGAAACGAAATCTGTAAGATGGGTTCCATCTTGCTGGCAGAAGTTTTAAGAGAACAAAGTGAGAAAATGCTTCTGCAGATATTTGCATAGAACCAAATGCTGACTCATGGCAAAGAATCTGACTGCAATGCAGGAGGATCCCTGGGTTGGGAAGATCCCCTGGAGGAGGGCATGGCAGTCTACTCCAGTATTCTTGCCTGGAAAACCCCATGGATAGAGAAACCTGATGGGCTGTAGTCCATGGGGTCTCAAAGGGTCAGACACAACTGAGAAACCAACATGAAAAGAGTATTATACCCTGAATTTCTTTATTCCACTAGTATTATCTGATGCCTGCCTACTAGAGATCAAGACCTATGTTAAGCATTAAAGATAGCAAAGTGAATAAGACCAATAATGTTCCCATTCACAGAGCTAGTAGTCTACTGAGGGATCTAGGGGGGGGGAAACAAAGTTTAATGAAGTGTAGTGATAGGGGGAGTGTAGCCACCACAAAGGAATAAATACAAGGTGCTATAGGAACGCAAATAGAAACATAAAGGAGGCTTAAGAAATCAGTCCTGAATGTTCATTAGAAGGACTGATGTTGAAGCTGAAACTCCAATACTTTGGCCACCTGATGTGAAGAACTGACTCATTTGAAAAGACCCTGATGCTCAAAAGACTGAGGACAGGAGGAGAAGGGGACGACAGAGGATGAGATGGCTGGATGGCATCACCTACTCAATGGACATGAGTTTGAGTAAACTCCAGGAGTTGGTGATGGACAGAGAGGCCTGGTGTGCTGCAGTCCATGGGGTTGCAAAGACTCAGACACGACTGAGAGACTGAACTGAACTGAACTGACTAAAAAAAGCTCAAGAAAAGCTTCCTGGACGATGTGATATCTAGGCAGAGTCCTGGAGGAAGATCAAGGGTTAGCCTGGTGATGAGGCTTCCCAGGTGGTGTGGTGGTTAAGACACTGTGCTCCCAGTGCAGAGGACCTGGGTTTCATCCTTGGTCAGAAACTGGATCCCACATGCTGCAATGAAGATTAGAGACTCTGCCTGCCGCAACTCAGACCTCGTGCAGGCAACTAAATAACTTTTTTTTTTTTAAGTTAACCTGGTGAATGGGGAGAGGAGTGTTTCAATAAGGGCTGGTAGAGAGGCATGGGGAGAAAGGGGGTGTGAAGGAGGTACAGGCCCAGCAGAGGTCTAAATGAACGAGGAATGACAGAGGATGTGAACACAGTCCAGGAGGGCCGGAGTGAGAAGTTAGGGAGTGAAGGGTGGCAAAGGCAGGAGTTAGAGGTCCCTGGGGTTCCAACGACAGATCTTGGAGCTGTGTTAGGGGCTGTGGCTTCATCTGGAGGGAACAGAGACTCAAGGTTATGTTTTAGAGAGAGGAGGTGTGATCGTGTTTGGCAGTACAGAAAGATGAGCCTGGCTGCTGGCAAAGGAAAAGCTGGTCATGGATGTGACTATCCTGGTCCTAAGGCTTTGCACCAAGCCCCTACTGGAACTGGAGAAGCACAGACTACAACCATCTTCTGCCAAGGGTCTCCTCCAACATCAGGCCCCAATCCCCTCCACAGTCCTCTCACCAACCCAGATCTTTGCCTTTGCTGTATGAGTTCATTTTTTAAAAAATTATGGTACAATACACACATCATGTTTACTATCTTAACGATTTTTCAGTGTATATTGTTGTATAATAATCACCACCATCAATCCATAGATCTCTTTTCATCTTGCAAAACTGAAACTCTCTGCAGAAAGTCTCCTACATACAACTGAGTTCTGCACTGAGACCATATTGGTACAGAAGTCCAACAGTTTAGCCTAGGTACCCAACTGATATAGTCAGCTATATAGTACTATACTGTGATAAGTTTATAGTACTTTTCACACAAATAGTACATGAATGCAAAGAATAAAATAATTTTAATCTTACCATACAGTTCCTTCACCGGTACGGTAGACAGGACTACAGCTGGGATACAGAGCTGGCATCAAATGAATAGGTGAGAAGAGTTATGGGCTTGAGGAGGGGAAAGGAGATGGGAGATGGTAGAGCTGGTGGATTGTCAGCAATAAGGGGGCAAGCTGCAGTCTCACTCATGCCCCAAGTTGACGAACACATGTCCGCACCTTCAAAACTTCGCAACTTGCAGATTTGCATGCAGGGGACTTACTGTACCTGTTAGACAATAGCTCCCCATTTCCTTCTCCCCTCCCCAGGTCCTTTCTGTCTTTCTGACTTTGATTACTCATACGGGTGAAATCATCCAGTGTTTGTTCTTTCACGACTGACTGACTACTCTTAGCATGACAAGGTTTGCTCACGCTGTAGCGTTTGTCAAACTTCCCTTCCTTAGAAAGGCTGAGCAATATCCCATTGTGTGCACAGACCACATTTTGGTTATCCCTTTATCTATTCGTCAGTTCAGGGACAGCTTTTGCGCTCAGCTTTGGCGGCTGAGAAAGGTGCCGCTGTGAACATGGGTAACTTTGATCTCTTGCCATTCGCCATTTTTTACCAGTTTCCACATGCAAATACACATCTTTTTTCCTTTACTGGAGCATATGGAGAATCTTGCGGTAGACAGGGTTCTCCTCCTGTTGGGAGTATTCATCAAAGCCCTGGCAATCCTGTTTTCCCAGCCCTCACATAGAATGAGAGTGTAGATGACATGTGGCCCCACTTCTAGTCCTTCCACTTATTAATTGTGTAGAACTAAGTAAGTCATCTTACTCTTCAAGTCTCAGCTTCTTGCTCACTCAGTCCTCTCCGGCTCTGTGTGACCACATGGACTTAAGCCTGCCTGGCTCCTCGGTCTCTGGAATTCTCCAGGCAAGAATATTAGACTGGGTAGCCATTCCATTCTCCAGGTGATCTTACAGACCCAGGGACTGAACCCAGGTCTCCTGCATTGTAGGCAGATTCTTTACCCTCTGAGCCACCAGAGAAGGCCAGAGCCACCAGGAATGTCTTAGCTTATTGTTCTTTAAAATAAGGAGGCTGTAACCACAGGACTAGAAAAGGTCAGTTTTCATTCCAATCCCAAAGAAAGGCAATGCCAAAGAATGCTCAAACTGCCACACGGTTGCACTCATCTCACATGCTAGTAAAGCAATGCTCAAAATTCTCCAAGCCAGGCTTCAGCAGTACATGAACCTCGAACTTCCAGATTTTCAAGCAGGTTTTAGAAAAAGCAGAGGAACCAGACGCCAAATTGCCAACATCCACTGGATCATTGAGAAAGCAAAAGAGTTCCAGATAAACATCTATTTCTGCTTTATTGACTATGCCAAAGCCTTTAACGGTGTGGATCACAATAAACTGTGGAAAATTCTGAAAGAGATGGGAATACCAGACAACCTGACCTGCCTCTTGAGAAACCTGTATGCAGGTCAGGAAGCAATAGTTAGAACTGGACATGGAACAACAGACTGGTTCCAAATAGGAAAAGGAGTACGTCAAGGCTGTATATTGTTACCCTGCTTATTTAACTTCTATACGGAGTACATCATGAGAAATGCTGGGCTGGATGAAGCAAAAGGGAATCAAATTGCCGGGATAAATATCAATAACCTCAGATATGAAGATGACCCAACCCTTATGGCAGAAAGTGAGGAAGATCTAAAGAGCCTCTTGATGAAAGTGAAAGAGGAGGGTGAGAAAGTTGACTTAAAGCTCAACATTCAGAAAACAAAGACCATGGCATCCGGTCCCATCACTTTATGGCAAATAGATGGGAAACTGGTTGACTCTGTTTGGGGGGCTCCAAAATTACTGCAGATGGTGACTGCAGCCATAAAATTATGAGGTTTATGCCTTGGAAGGAAAGTTATGACCAAATTAGACAGCATATTAAAAAGCAGAGACATTACTTTGTTAACAAAGGTCCATCTAGTTAAGGCTATGGTTTTTCCAGTGGTCATGTATGGATGTGAGTGTGGGACTGTGAAGAAAACTGAGTGCTGTAGAATTGATGCTTTTGAACTGTGGTGTAGGAGAAGACTCTTGAGAGTCTCTTGGACTGCAAGGAAATCCAATCAGTCCATCTTAAAGGAAATCAGTTCTGAATATTCTTGGAAGGACTGATGTTGAAGCTGAAATCCAATACTTTGGCCACTTGATGCGAAGAGCTGACTCATTTGAAAAGACCCTGAGCAAGGAAAGATGGGCTTCCATCTTAGGGCCTCCCAGGTGGTGCTAGTGATAGAGGATCCTCCTTCCAAGACAGGAGACGTAAGAGACATGGGTTCCATCCCTGGGACAGGGAGATTCCCTGGAGGAGGGCATGGCAACCCAGTCTATTGTTCTTGTCTGGAGCATCCCATGGACAGAGGAGCCTGGTGGCCTGCAGGCCATACCATAGCGCCAGTCAGAGTAGGACATGGCTGAGTGGCTTAGCAGGCAGCCCAGGTACACAACAGTAATTATACAAAGTGTGCATAACCAGCATAGTTTAGGAACTCAACACCTAAATAGTGATGTTAAAAAAAAAAATAGTGGCTACTCATCTTATAGGCTTTCAGTGAGATATTTTGAATTCACAAGTATAGGAGTCAGCAAGGGAATGAGTGAGGTGGCTGGGACATCAGGACTGAGCCAACTGGGGTCATCCTGACTCCCCCTGACCTGGGACAGAGATAACACAGCTGGGAAGGGGGCTCCTCCCACCTGGCTGCAGGCACACCCCAGACCTGGGTGACTCAGGACTCATGTGGCACATTGCACACAGGCTCCCAAAGTCATCTCCTTAGTTTGGGGCACATATTTGGGCTGGAGAGGAAGAGACACAGAAGGTGGCCTTTCTCGTAGCCCTGCCTTAGTCCAGTAAAGCCTGGGGAGGGTTTTTCAGAGATCCTGCCTCATTTCTGTACAGGCTTTTTAGCCAAGACACATTCTCCTCTCCCATAACCCACAAAACTGTCTTCTAACTCTCCCCACAAGCTCAATCTTATATTCCTATCAAAACTTTCCTTTGCAATCTGGCAAATGGCTTAAATCTTTCATGGAATGAGGCACAACCCAAACACTAGCATTTAACCATAGTACTTGATTGTCAGAATATAAAATACATGATTTTATTTGGAGATGGGCATCCTGCAAACTCGATGTTGTAATAGTTTAAAAATACTTTCAGGCTCTAGAAAACATTAGTCTACTTTCTGTCAATGTTTGATGGAACCAGAAATCCCCATCACACAACCAAAATGTGTGGGTAATGAACTTTCTCAAATCTTAGTCTCTAAGGTAAGAAAAAAATCAAGGGGAGCTTTGTTCAACTCTTGGGAAATAACTTTGCAAGGCGGAAACATGTGGCTACTTTGTCACTCCAACTTCAACATTTTTAAAAAAAAAAGACATCAAAACCACAGCCCTCAGATCCAGAAGTCAATGTACCAGAAACCTTAACAGGTTGTTAGAGTGTTTAGTCCAAGGCATATTTTTCTTCAAAGTTTCGAGAACAAGCAGGCTCCAAAACAAACATCAAAGGTTTCTGCAAATGAGGGCACTTGTCTGCAGCCGCTGACTTCCTTTTTAGAAAGTGCAAATAACAGGTGACTCAGCCTGGTGATTCTTCCACCAGGGTGCCTTTCGCTTCAGGAAGGGCCAGCTAACTGTGATATTCGTTCAGGGAAGCATGGGGCTTTCCGTTCCCAGACCTCAGTAGAGACACTTAGAAAGGGAAAATGAATGTCAGATATCTTCCTGAAGTCTCAAAAAGGAAAATGCCTCGTTCCTTCAAAATTCCCTCTTCTGAGCACAGAATTGTAATATATTGCTGCAATATACAACAGGCAATGAAGCATGTCAATAGTTCCAGGCTCTGAAAAAGAGCAAGGTGAGGAAGAACCGAGGAGTGGTGAGACTTAGAAACGATTCTCTCCTCCCACAGTTCCAGATGAGGCTTCTTTTAGTAATAGATGTGACAAGTCAGATGTTAGAGAATTTATGATATCCCCTAGGTTGTAGCCTATGGATTAAAGATTAATCAGCTGATCTAAGAAAATGAGGCATTTTACTGGAGCCAAATTTGAGGACTGTAACCCAGGGAGAGCATTTCAGAAGGCTCTAAGAACTGTTCCACCCATTATGTAAGTGTTTTGAGACAGAGGGCTGAACATCAGATGATGTATTATTGACGATTCACATAATATAGACCTAAGCATCTGACTGTGTGGATCAAAATAAACTGCAGAAAATTCTGAAAGAGATGGGAATACCAGACCACCTAACTTGCCTTTTGAGAAATCTGTATGCAGGTCAGGAAGCAACAGTTAGAACTGGACATGGAACAACAGACTGGTTCTAAATAGGAAAAGGAGTACGTCAAGGCTGTATACTGTCGCCCTGTTTATTTCACTTCTATGCACAGTACATCATGAGAAATGCTGGACTAGAAGAAGCACAAGCTGGAATCAAGATTGCCAGGAGAAATATCAATAACCTCAGATATGCAGATGATACCACCCCTATGGCAGAAAGTGAAGAAGAACTAAAGAGCATCTTGATGAAAGTGAAAGAGGAAAGCGAAGAAGTTGGTTTAAAGCTCAACATTCAGAAAACAAAGATCATGGCATCCGGTCCCACCACTTCATGGGAAATAGACGGGGAAACAGTGGAAACAGTGGCAGACTTTATTTTGGGGGGCTCCAAAATCACTGCAGATGGTGACTGCAGCCATGAAATTAAAAGACACTTACTCCTTGGAAGAAAAGTTATGACCAACCTAGATAGCATATTCAAAAGCAGAGACATTACTTTGCTGACTAAGGTCCGTCTAGTCAAGGCTATGGTTTTTCCTGTGGTCATGTATGGATGTGAGAGTTGGACTGTGAAGAAGGCTGAGCACTGAAGAATTGATGCTTTTGAACTGTGGTGTTGGAGAAGACTCTTGAGAGTCCCTTGGACTGCAAGGAGATCCAACCTGTCCATTCTAAAGGAGATCAGCCCTGGGAT
>SJYC01034599.1:0-14631 GCA_006408675.1 Madoqua kirkii
TCATGTATGGATGTGAGAGTTGGACTGTGAAGAAGGCTGAGCACTGAAGAATTGATGCTTTTGAACTGTGGTGTTGGAGAAGACTCTTGAGAGTCCCTTGGACTGCAAGGAGATCCAACCTGTCCATTCTAAAGGAGATCAGCCCTGGGATTTCTTTGGAAGAAATGATGCTAAAGCTGAAACTCCAGTACTTTGGCCATCTCATGCGAAGAGTTGACTCATTGGAAAAGACTCTGATGCTGGGAGGGATTGGGGGCAGGAGGAGAAGGGGACGATAGAGGATGAGATGGCTGGATGGCATCACTGACTCAATGAACGTGAGTCTGAGTGAACTCCAGGAGATGGTGATGGACAGGGAGGCCTGGTATGCTGCAATTCATGGGGCCTCGAAGAGTCAGACACGACTGAGTGACTGAACTGAACTGAAGCATCATTGTGGTGGTGGGTCATATGACCCCCTCCATACAAGCTCAAGAAGGAATGTTATCTTTAAGGAGTTGTCTTGTTGATGGTGGGAGAATGTTGCTCTTTATGACTGCCCAAATATTTCTGCCAAAGGGTGAGGTTTGGTGATGCCTAATATGGATACATGATGTGCAATAGGGTGAGACAGGAGGCCAAAGGGCAGAGGTCATTTTTCATGTTTGACTTCTACTTGTTTTGCCATACGATATGAATTTTATCTTACAGACCTTTTTTAAATGCTTGTCATACGTGTATATATTGTGTGAATGTGAAGGCAACTAGGGCAGGACCTGGATTAGAATACTGGACAGCATCCTAAAGTCAAGGGTCATGAACCTTTGAGTCAGATCCCTCTCTGTTCAAATCCCACCATGCAATCAGCTGCTCTGAGGTTCAGCTGTCTCATCTGGTATTGTTTTCCTCATTTTTCAGATAGTAACAGTGGAAACAAAAACACCTAGCACATTATTATTTAACTCACAGTTAGCTGAAGTAAGGGGATGAAAGAAAAGAAGTGCATGAAATTATACATAAAATGGCTGATACGTGGGCATTACCCAATACATGAAGATGTTCTTGGTATTACTAGGAGCAGCACAGCCTCCCTGAGCTTCCTGATCTACAGTATAATTCGTTGTGATCTCTTAAGCTTTTTTGGTTTTCAACAATCCTTTGTTGAATTGATTTGGCTGTTTCAAGACTTGTAGTAGCATGTGGGATCTTCCACTGCAGCACATCGAGTCTCCAGTTGTGGTCTTCAAGCTCAGTAGCTGGGGCTTAGTTGCCACGAGCTAAGTTGCCCCCTAGCATGTGGGATCTTAGTTCCCTGACCAGGATCCAACCTGCGTCCCCTGCTTTACAAGGTAGAGTCTTTACCACTGGACCACCAGGGACATTCCATCTCTTCAGTTTTATAATGTGATTCACTCTTGGTCAGCAGCAGAGTACCAGAATCCAGAAGTTATCCCCCAGGCTCCTCTGAGAGCTCTCTCTAGGACAATATGTATCAGAATAACACAAGATTAAGAATGATTTCTGTTGTGCACATCCCAGACCATCATTAAAGGTAAAGTGACAGGTTCAAAAGTAACAGTGAGAAAGCAGGGTTCCCAGAAATGAAAAGCTAGATAATCAGCAGCTTAATGGTTCAACTCGACTTATGTATTAAATTATTTTGCCATTCATCTGGCCATATGTATTTATTAAGTACCTAATACATGTTGGGCTCTGTGTAAATAATGATGCATGAAGTAGACATTTCCCCTAATAAATGGGACTGACATTTTAAAAAGAAAGGAGACACAGAGTTGCCCATTGTGTGGTACACAGTGAAGATACAGGTTTTGTAGTTTGTTCATCGGATTAGAGATGGCATCTCTGAGGAAGGTGTGGTGAAGGATATTGGAGAACTAAGTGGGAGTTAGTGGGCAAAGGAAAGAGAGAAAAGCATTTCAGACCCAGGAACCCACATCCTGAGGACCTCGAGGAAGGAAAAGTCATTAGAACCTGAAAGAAGACAGGAGTGACATGGGAATAGTAGCCTTACTGCAAATCTGGGGAGAGGAGGAGAGGCTGGGGGCTCAGCAAAGGCAAAGCACCTGGGTGGCGCTCCGGTGGCCGGGAGGGAACGGAATGCAGAGGCGAGTGAATCTTGGTGCCGGGACAAAGGCGCCTCACTGGCCAAGGGGTTCCTGACTTCGGGCATGTTTGAAAAAGCAGTGTGTCTTTCAGAGACTCCTGAACAAAGTTCAGAACAGGGGAGGACTGACTGGCTGCTCACTGACTGAAAGGAAAATGAAAACATATCCATCCTTAAAGGAGTAAAAAGCCTGACTACTTTTATATAACTGGGAAAAAATACTCTTTGGGAAATGGAAGCCCCAGTCTATGCTCTAGAAAAAATGGGAGGAAAAGCTGGCATAAGTATTGGTCCCATAAAGATGTACTAAGATTCTGATTTAAGTAGATAGCTAAAGTGAAAGTGAAGTCCCTTGGTCTTGTCCAGCTCTTTGCAACCCCATGGATTATAGCCCCCTAGGCTCCTCAGTCCATGGGATTCTCCAGGCAAGAATACTGGAGTGGGTTGCCATTTCCTTCTCCAGGAGATCTTCCCTACCCAGGGATCTAACCCAGGTCTCGCGCATTATGGGCAGACGCTTTACTGTCTGAGCTACCTTTGGCTTCAAAAGGTAGCTAAAGCAGATAACTGAACCAACTGTTATTTGGGAGTATTTTTCTCCCAGCATGACTATGCAAGCGCATATACACAGATACATACACACATCTCAGCTAAATAAATAGGAACACACAAAAATTACAAACCACTCAAGAAAATAATCTATCCTGAGGGGGAATCTGCTTAAAAAGTAATACTAGAAATAAATTTTCAAGAGTTACAAGAAACAGAAAAACCGTAAAGTGTGCTTAAAATTGTTAAAGATCTAAAGATATAATAAAATTATAATAAAGGGCAACATTTTAAAAATAATATTTTCTGAAAGAAAAACAAAACTAATTTTAGGAAACAAAAATATAATCAGCAAAATTAGATGTCCAAAATTTTGGTTAAACATCATGTTGAACACAATTAAATAAAGAATCTTGAACACAAATGATTAAAGAATCAGTGAGCTGAAAAAATAGTCTGCAGCAATCACTACAGGAAATAATAACTCAGTGGGATATGGAAAAAGTAAAGATTGAATGTCATGGCAGGTAGAAAAAAAGTAATTGTATCTAATAAGAACTCCAGAAGAAAAAAATAAATAAGGGAAAAACTGAGTAAAAACATTTGTGCTCAGTTTTGTATGACTTTTTGTGACCCCATGGACTATAACCTATGAAGTGCCTTTGTCCATGGAATTTTCTAGGCAAGAATACTGGAGTGGGTTGCCATGCCCTCCTCCAGGGGATCTTCCCCACCCAGGGACTGAACATGCATCTCCTATGTCTTCTGCATTAACAGAAGATTTTTTACCACTGAGCCACCTGGGAGGCCCTAAATCAACTATACTCTATCATAAAATAAAAATAAAAGAAAAGTTGAAAAAAATAAGTTGGAAATGAGGAAGTAAAGTCAGCAAGAAAACATGCTTAAGAAATGTTTGTGTGTTTTTTAATGAGGCTGCAGGAGGTTGAGAACTAAAAAAGTTCTTTTACAACTTAACATTCACATTTTTCTTCTTCTGAATAAAGACTAATGTGCCCAGTAATGTGATAAAATTACCCACCACAACATATTCTGAAACACACACATCAAACTCTGGCTTTTACCGCAAGCACCTACTGATTGTGCATTGTGGGTCCTCTTCAGTAAATACTTTTTATTGAGCCATTTACAATCTGGTGTTAAAGCATAATCAACCAAATCAAACTGTATTAATTCAGAAAATGCCTAACAGGTGTTCCTTTAGTTATACAACATTGATTTCCTGGGTATTGCATTAGGAAAAGAAAGCTGGCGGCCTTCATTTCACTCTGCATGCATGTGTACTGAGTCACCCCAGTTACGTCTGACTCCTTGTGACCCTAGAGGTGTGTAGCCCACAGGGTTCCTAGCCTAAGGGATTCTCCAGGCAAGAATACTGTATAGGTTTCCATACCCTCCTTCAAGGGATCTTCCAGACCCAGGGATTGAACCAGGGTCTCACATCTCCTGCATTGGCAGAGGGATTCTTTACCACTAGCGCCACCTGGGAAGCCCTCTTCTCACTCTCAGTTCAGTTCAGTTCAGTCGCTCAGTCGTGTCCGACTCTTTGTGATCCCACGAACTGCAGCACGCCAGGCCTCCTTGTTCATTACCATCTCTCGGAGTTCACTCAGACTCACGTCCATCGAGTCCATGATGCCATCCAGCCACCTCATCCTCGGTCGTCCCCTTCTCCTCCTGCCCTACTTGGTAGCAAAACAGATGAGAAAGTTTGCACAAATTGAGCTTTAAAAAGGCTTCCTGTGAAAAGTCTGGGATGTTTGCTGACTCTAAGCATTTCTCTCTCTATTCACATGCTCAGCTAATATTTCTCTCCAACCAGCTCTGCCTAACCTTGGACGCCCTTCCCCTTGCTGAGAATTCCACAAAGCAAAGTTTCCTTTTCAAGCATAACCCAGGGCTTCTGAAATGGTCCCTACTGCTTACAGTAGCTGTCTGGTCCTCACGGTGATGCCATCTGCCTTCTTGGGGGTATTCCACGGTCCCTGAAGCTAGTCTGCGCAAAACAAAGGCATCTTCCTGCTTCTCTTTTTCACTTGTGGATTCATAATTACTTGAAAGTGAACTGGGTTGAAAACACTTGGATTGGACATGCTTCCTGCTTTTAACTGTTTCTGTCACATTTGGTTAATTTCCTGGAACCAGATTGTGTGGATGCACCCGATGATTCTGGCTTTATTGCTGGTTCGTCTCTCAACTTAAAAAAAGTGCACCAAAGGGGAGTTGTTGGTTAAGATTTCCTTGGGGCAAAAGGAGGACTGCAGCCTGAGAGACAACACTGCAGATAGCTCTGAGAAACAGCTCCAAAGAGACAGGGGGAAAGGATAGCATATACGTGATTTTGGTAAAGGGAAAGTACATGCAATCAAGCACATGTTTTTCCAGAAAGTTTCTGCTCTTCTCACGAGGCTTCCTGTTAGTCACAACGAACAGTCGTCACTGTGAAGGATTTTAATGCTTTTCTAGATATGAGGAGATACAAGGATTGGGCTCATAAAATCAGCTCCTGAAAATACCTGACTCTCTAAAGGCCTGTTCTGCCAGTTTTCCCCAAAGCACAGAGTGCCTCCTTTCTGCTTTCCACCCTGAATTGCTTTCAGGGGTGTTGAAGGTCAGCAATTTCAGAGGCACCTGACGGAATTCTTGTAGAGGTAGAAGGCAAACTCCTACAGCAAATGCCAACTTTCTATTTGGAGTCTTTCAGCAAATTGTAGAGAGGATACCTCTGCCCTAGCTTTCCATGTTAGGTGTACTTCGGTACATACTCTCACTGCTAGGATGTCTTTAAATTAATCAATATTCTATTTAGTCTCTCTTCTTGATGTTTGACCTCTATGCGAATCAAAAAGCAACAGTTATAATCGGACATGGAATAATGGACTGGTTCAAAACTGAGAAAGAGGTGCATCAAGGCTGTATATTGTCACCCTGCTTATTTAACTTACATGCAGAGTAGATCATACAAAATGACAAGCTGGATCAATTATAAGCTGAAATCAAGATTGTTGGGAGAAATATCAAAACCTTCAGATATGCTGATGACACCACTCTTATGGCAGAAAGCCAACAAAACTAAAGATCCTCTTGAATGAGGCGAAAAGAGGAGAGTGAAAAAGCTGGCTTAAAAGTCAACATTCAAAAAACTAAGATCATGGCATCCAATATCATTATTTCATAGCTAACAGACTGGGAAAAAGTGGAAACAGTGACAGATTTTGTTTTCTTGGTTCCAAAATCACTGTGGATGGCTACTGCAGCCATAAAATTAAAAGACTCTCTCCTTGGAAGGAAGGCTCTGACAAACCTAGACATCATATTAAAAAGCAGAGATATCACTTTGCCGACAGAGGTCCGTATAGTCAAAGCTATGATTTTTCCAGTAATCATATATGGATGCAAGAGTTGGATCATAAAGAAGGCTGAGCACTGAAGAATTGATGCTTTTGAACTGTGATGTTGGAGAAGACTCCTGAAACTCCCTTGGACATCAAGGAGATCCAACCTGTCAATCCTAAAGGAAATCAACCCTGTATATTCACTGGAAGAACTGATGCTGAATCTTTGGCTACCTGATCCAAAGAGCCGACTTACTGGAAAAGACCCTGATGCTGGGAAAGACTGAAGGCGGGAGAAGAAGGGGAGGCAGAGAATGAGATGGTTGGATGGCCTCACCGACTCATGGACATGAACTTGAGCAAGCTGCAGGAGACAGCGAAGGACAGGGAAGTCTGGTGCAGTCTATGGGGTTGCAAAGAGCTGAATGTGAGTTAGCAAAAAAACTGCAATTCAGTGATGGAAAGACTTTCAGCTTTGAAAATACTCCTTGGGCAACCAGGGTTCGATCCCTGGATTGAGAAGATCCCCTGGAGAAGGAAATGGCAACCCACTCTAGTATGCTTGCCTGGAGAATTCTATGGACAGAAAAGTCTGGCAGGCTACAGTCCATGGGGTCACAAAGAGTTGGACATGACTGAGTGACTAACACACACACAGAGACATTCCTGAGGTATCTAATGTCATCCTTAAATTACTTGAATTGCTCTCTTGACTAATGGTTTATCCAAAGAAAATTTGCTAGGAATCAATCAATATGTTATTGTTATTTCCCTCTGCGAGTTATTGGCACCCTTAATTCTGAATCTTAAATTTATGTTCTCCTGTTTGGCTTGCTTCGTTGGAAATCTCTTTCTGTTTCAGTTCAGTTCAAGCCAGTTGCTCAGTCCTGTCTGATCTTTGTGACCTCATGGACTGCAGCACACCAGGCCTCCCTGTCCAACACCAACTCCCAGAGCTTACTCAGACTCAAGTCCATCAAGTTGATGATGCCATCCAACCATCTCGTCCTCTGTCATCCCCTTCTCCTCCTGCCTTCAATCTTGCCAGCATCAGGATCTTTTCCATGGAATCAGTTCTTCACATCAGGTGGCCAAAGTACTGGAGCTTCAGCTTCAGCATCAGTCCTTCCAATGAATATTCAGGATTGATTTCCTTTAGAATTGACTAGTTGGATCTCCTTGCAGTCCAAGGGACTCTCCAGAGTCTTTTCAAACACCACAGTTCAAAAGCATCAATTCTTTGATATTCAGTTTTCCGTATGGTCCAATTCTCACATCCATACATAACTACTGGAATGACTACATGACTTCTGTTTATACCTGTTTTGAATCTACTTATGATTTGACTACCAGAACTCCATTCAAGTGGCAACCATTGAAGGCTAAAATATCTGCAAAGATGTATTTATAAAAAGAGTCCAGAGACTGGATCCTGTGGTGGTCCAGTGCTAAGACTTTGTGTTCCCAATGTAGGGGGTCCAGGTTCAAATCCCTGTCAGGGGACTACAAATAGATTCCCCATGCAGCAACTGATGATCCTGCATACCACTACCAAAGACCCTGTATGGTCTACCTATGACCCAGTGCAGACAAATAAATAAAAGTAAATATTTTTAAAAAGAGTCCAAGTCAAAGAATGTCCAAGTGTGTCAACTCTGTAACTTCCTATATTGTCATTTCTCATCTCTACATTACATCTTCTTCCTTAGAGAACAGAGTGTCTCTATAAAATATTGTCTTCATACCCAAAGAGAGTTATAGTGCTTGTACAATATTTTTGAAATTGTGCGTATTTCTTTTTCTCTGTGTATGTTGCAAACAGACTTCTGCTCTCACACTTTCTCTACTTTTCTTTTCCCAAGCACTTATCTTCTCTTGCCTAACCACTATACTCAACGGTGATGTCCAAAAAGAAAGTTCAAAATTTAATACAATGTATTACCTACTTTCAAGAACTCATAGTCTGCTTAGAGAGAGAGAGACGTGTAACAGATAGCTATAATGTAGTACATTCTATAAGAGAATTTTGGTCAAAAGGCATGGCTAACTTTGCCTCTAGGTGCCAAGAAAGTCAGTACTGAGACAGGAGTTAGCATCTGAGCTTGGTCTGAGGTAGTATCACATAGTGGTTAATGGATTAAAGTCAGCACAGGGTCTTCGTGACGTCTCAGATCTGTTATTAATAGCTGTGTGATGCTATTTCTTATCTCTAAGCATCAGTTTCTTCACTGTCCAATTCCCTTAATGATGTTTGACTCAGAAGGTTGTGGGGATTCAAAAATAGAATATATATGTAAGGTATAGCACGTTGCCTGGGACATACTAGACACTTAATACAAAGCTGTAGTAGGCTGACGTTCCGTTTTGTCCTAGGTAGGGTACCTTGCATGTGTCCTGGGTGGCACTAGTGGTAAAGAATCCACCTGCCAACGCAGGAGACATGAGACTAGGGTTAGATGACTGGATCCTGAATATCCTCTGGAGGAGGGCATGGCAACCCACTCCAATGTTCTTGCCTGGAGAATCCCCATGGACAGAGGAGCCTGGGGGGCTACAGTCTGTAGGGTTGCAAAGAGCCAGACACGACTGAAGCAACTCAACACAGCACACACAGGACAGCTTTAGGATAGGTCTTTGCTAAAGGAATAGTATTTCCAGTGACAAGAGTTCACACACATTTACAACATGCTGAAGAAAAAGCAGTAAGTGATGCAGTAAGTTTAGTCCATGGCCCAGAATGAGTTAAAACTTTACTGAACAATGTAAATAGACACAGATAAAGTCTCCTTAGCCTGCTGAGGAGTCAAAGTTGATTGTTTTATCTGAAACTTAAAATATTTTTAGTAGGAAAGCAGCTTAGTCTGCTTTGCATGCATTGGGCTGTAAGAGACAGATTACAAGGTAAAGGAGGAGATTTGTAGTCCAGTTGGCCAGCGATGGACATTGTCCAAGCAAGAGATGATAATGAGTTTCCAAATTAAGCCCCCAGAATTGGACAATAGGTGAGTGTGAGGTGTGTAAGTAATGGAATCCATAGCCTTCAGAAAAAACTACATGCCTACACATATGTGTGTACGTGATATCCTCCACTTGGCTACCAAGAAATGAGTTTAGTTACACATACTCTAAATGGTATGTCTTTAGTCTAAACTACTGATACAGATTTCATCTAATTATTAGTCCTTTCACATTTGTTTTTCCACTTAATAACAATTTATTGACATTACTGGCAGAGGAATGTAAAAATAAGATTTTGTTCACTTCCGTCTCCCAGAATTTTTTGCTGACAGTGAGAAAAGAGAGAAAATCCATTTTTCTAATATTGCCCCACAAAGACTTGTTAAGTCAGAAAAAGTCCAAGAACTCAACCCTTGTTATTTTGAGATTTGACTAGTGTCTTGCTTTCCCCATCTTCCCAGCTCAGGGGGTTAAAGGAAGTCCCTGTGCACATGACCTGCTGCACAGAAGGTTAAATTAGTTATTTTTGGGTGACCGTGAAAATATCACAGAGCAGCTTGAGCTAAATCCCATATTGCCGGGTCCTTCCCTAGACAAGCTCCCACAGATAGCCATCACCTGCATTTTCTCCTCCTAATTCACTTCTCCTAGACATCACTCTGTGTGTGCCCCTGCTAAGTCACTTCAGTCACATCCCACTCTGTGCAACCCTATGGACTATAGCCCGCTGGGTTCCTCTGTTCATGGGATTCTCCAGGAGAGAATACTGGAGTGGGTTGCCATGTCCTCCTCCAGGGGATCTCCCCAACTCTGGGATCAAACTCTTATCTCTTTTGCCTCCTGCATTGGCAGGGGATTCTTAACCACTAGTGCCACCTGGGAAGTCCAAGACATCTCTCTGATCTTCTCTTAAAAAAAAGAGAAAAAGTAACTATAGGGACTTCCTTGGTAATCCAGTGGTTAAGTATCTGATTTCCAGTGCAGGGACACTTGTTTAATCCCTGGTCAGGGAACTAAGATCCCACATGCCACAGTGCACCCCGGCATGCATGCAGCAACTACACCTGCCATAGGCGAGAGTAAATATTTAATAAATTAATTAATCAAAGAAATAACCCTGTAGGTAATATTCATTATGTAAGCCCTCTGCAATGGCAAGATTATGATCCATGAAAGGAAAAAAGAGGAAAGCAATAGAATAGGAAAGACTAGAGATCATTTAATGAAAATTGGAGATATCAAGGAAATATTTCACACAAGGATGGGCATGATAAAGAACAGGAACAATAAGGATCTAACAGAAGCAGAAGAGATTAAGAAAAGATGGCAAGAATACACATAAGAGCTATGCGAAAAAGTCTTAATGCCCCAGCTAACCACAATGGTATGGTCACCCAGCTAGAGTTGGGCATCCTGAAGTGTGAAGTCAAGTGGGCCTTAGGAGGTATTACATAGACAAAGCTAGTGGATGCGATGGGATTTGAGCTGAGCTATTTTAAATCCTAAAAGATGATACTGTTAAATGCTACACTCAATACTTCAGCAAATTTGGAAAACTCAGCAGTGGCCACAGAATTGGAAAAAGCCAGTTTTCATTCCAATCCCAAAGAAGGGCAATGCCAAAGAATGTTCAAACCAAGGTACAATTGCACTAATTTCACATGCTAGTAAGATTATACTCAAAATCCTTTAAGTTATGCTTTAGCAGTATGTGAACCAAGAACTTCTAGATGTACAACCTGGGTTTAGAAAAGGCAGAGGGACCAGAGATCAAATTGTCAACACTAGCTGGATCATAGGGAAAGCAAGGAGATTCCAGAAAAAAACATCTACTTATACTTCATTGACTATGCTAAAGCCTTTGACTGTGTACAAATGTGGAACATTCTTAAAGACATGGGAATACCAGACCATCTTACCTGTCTCCTGAGAAACTCGTATGCAGGTCAAGAAGCAGCAGTTAGAACTGGACATGAAACAATTGACTGATTCAGAATTGGGAAGGAGTAAGTCAAGGCTGTATATTTAATTTAATTTCTCATTTACTTTATGTGTAGAGGATACCATGTAAAATGCCAGGTTGGATGAATCACAAGCTGGAATCAAGATTGCCAGGAGAAATATCAACAACCTGAGACATGAAGATGATACCACTCCAATGGCAGAAGGTGAAGAGGAACTATAGAGCCTCTTGATGAGAGTGGTAGAGGAGAGAAAAAGCTGGCTTGAAACCCAACACTCATAAAACAAGGATCATGGCATCCAGTCCCATCACTTCATGGCAAATAGATGGGGGAAAAATTGAAGTAGTGACAAATTTTATTTTCTTGGGTTCCAAAATCACTGCAGATGGTGACTGCAGCCATGAAATTCAAATATGCTTTCTCCTTGGGAGAAAACCTATGGCAAACCTAGACAGTGTGTTAAAAAGCAGCCAACAGAGGTCCTTATAGTCAAAGCTATGCTTTTCCCAGTAGTCATGTACAGATGTGAGAGCTGGACCATAAAGAAGGCTGAATGCCAAGGAATTGATGCTCTCAAATTATGGTGCTGTAGAAGATTCTTGAATATTCTCTGAAAGGACTAATGTTGAAGCTGAAGCTCCAATATTTTGGCCACCTGATGTGAAGAACTGACTTATTGGGAAAGACTCTGATGCTGGGAGAGATTGAAAGCAGGAAGAGAAGGGGACGGCAGAGGATGAGATGGTTGGATGGCATCACCTACTCGATGGACATGAGTTTGAGCAACTCTGGGAGTTGGTGATGGACAGGGAAGCTTAGTGTGCTGCAGTCCATGGGGTTGCAAAGACTCAGACACGACTGAGGGACTGAACTGAACTGAGAAGATTCTTGACAGTCCCTTTTGACAGCAAGGAAATCAAGCCAGTAAATCCTCTGGTCCAAATCGGGGATTTCTTGATGCAGAGATTTAAGAGACAGAAAGCAAACGTATCTAACCTTTCTCAACACACACAGTCAATATACAGAAGAGGAGGAGCAGGAACGCAGACTAAGTTCTGCTTTTCTGAGAGAGGAAAAATGGGAAACACATGGTTGGCAGAGATCTGCAGAAATTCCTAAATGCCAAGGGGAGAACATATTTCGAGGTCCCCTATTGGGGGAGTGTGGAATGTTTGGAATGTTCCTTGATTAGGTTCCAGGGAGTAGCTTAGGCTCCCTTCCCCTTTGTCCTCTGTGGTCCTCTAAAAGTTTTGTTTTCATTATTCTCTCTGACTGATGATGAAAAAAGCTTAGGGAATTCCACCCTCTTTAGGGACTAAAAAGTTTTTTGGTTTTGGTTCCACTTCTTGCCCAGAAACTGCTGGATCATACAAGGGTTAATTTAAAGCAAAAAGAGAGTTGAGGATTAACGTATACACATTATTATATATTAAACCCTAGTCTTCCCTGGTGACTCAGGACACAGAATCCACCTGCAATGCAGGAGACCACCGGCAGTGCAGGACACTCAGGTTTGATCTCTGGGTTGGGAAGATCCCCTGAAGAAGGAAATGGTAACGCATTCCAGCATTCTTGCCTGGAAAGTCCCATGGAGAGAGCAACCTGGCAGGCTGCAGTCCATGGGGTTACAGAAGAGTCAGACAAGACTGAGTGATTGACAAACAATGATAACAATATATAAGTAAAACAGGTAATCAACAAAGACTTACTCTATAGCACAGGGAACTCCACTCAATATTCTGTAAAAATCTATATGGGAAAAGAATTTGACAAAGAATGGATAGATATATGTGTATAACTGAATACCTGCTATACACCTGAAACTAATACAGCATTGTAAATCAACTGTAAAAGTGAAAGTGTTAGTCACTCAGTCAAATGCCGTGAACTGTAGCCCACCAGGTTCCTCTGTCCATAGAATTCTCCAGGCAAGGATACTGGAGTGGGTAGCCTTTCCCTTCTCCAATATAAAATTTAAAATAAACAAAAAAACTGAACAGACACAGTCTCCTTTAGTCCAAGCAGATGAGTCTCTTGACCATAAAATTCAAGCAAAAATCATTTTAGAGCTTTGTCAATTGAGCTTTTAACTTTCAGAATGGTGCTAAGCTCCATTAAATATAGTGTCTGGCTGCATCTATGTGTACCTGTCATCAATAGATAAATATTAAAGAAACTGCAGTGTTTTTTCCCTTGAACAAATGTCAGGATGCTTTTATCTATATTAAATATCATATTCTTAGATGTCTTTTTAAATGAATATTATGCTGGGACTATCTTTTTATTCAAATGGATATCAATATTTCTCTTTATGTATATATTTTATTTTATTTACTCTGACTGCCCTTGCTTTCAAATTGTATATCTGGTTCCATTTATTACCTCTTCCTTTTTCTAAAGGTGTCCTGGGATTGGCTTCAGATATGTATTATCACTCCTTGTTCTCCCAATAACCCCTGATGGGCCTTATCTGGCCCTCAACATCCCATCAACAGCAAGAGGCAGTGACGGCACCTGAAACATATGTGAAGGGACCTTCTTTTCCATGACACAGATTTATCATTGATTTCTTGAGAGAAGTGCCATTTCCAACTGATCTTGGGGAACCAGATGATCTGAACAAATGGGTACAAAAGGAATTCTGTCATCTCTCAGAGATGCAGGGTCACTAATAATATGGACTATCACTATAATAATAATGATTTTCAAGTTCATCTCTTTTGAAATTCATAAATAGGAGACAAACTTTTATGAATACACCTGTCTCTCTTCCAGGCTTTGGGAATAAATTGGTAAACATAAAAAAGTCTCTGTCTTCATTGTGGAGCTTAAGCTCTGATGGGAGAAGGTAGGCTGTCAACATCTAGATAAGGAAAATAAATCATATGCAAACATATATTGTTTGTTGTTGGTTTTACTTTTTAAAAACCTTATGGATTTCAGAATAATTCTTGGAAAGTTGATGGTGGTGGAGGGGAATCTTGTGCGGGACTCCAAAATACAAGAGAGCCTGTAAAACTAATACATTTAAACTGAAGTATGATGGTGACTGAGTTTCTTACTGGTGATGCCATCCTTCATTTCTTCTTGAATGCAGAACTTCACTAAGATCTGCTACACGGTAAATGAAACTACAATACTTTAAAATGGGGCTTCCCTGGTGGCTCAGATGATAGAGAATCCACCTGCAATGCAAGAGACCTGAGTTCAGTCCCTGGGTTGGGAAGATGACCTGGAGAGGGAATGGCAAACCACTCCAGTATTCTTGCCTGGAGATTCCCATGGACAGAGGAGTCTAGTGGGCTTCAGTCCACGGGGTCACAAGTCAGACACAGCTGAGCGACTAGGCACACACTAGCACACCTTAATCCATTCCTAGGCTTTACAACTGTGTGAGGTGTATTCTTTAACAAAGTTTCTGTATATTGACATGCATCTGTTTGATCCATAAAATTTGTATTGGTTGAATTCTTCCTGAAGTAGATTATTATATATTTCACTCTGAAATTTGCTTTTTTCTCCCCCACTAAACAATATACTTTACAGCTATATGTTAACTGTATATAGTGTTGGATGGCAATTCCCATATTGATGGACACCAGATTTTTCTAATATTTCCTTACAACAATAAATCTGCAATTGATATTGCTGCATATGTTATCAGAACATTGCAAATAATTCTCTTGAAAGTGAAATTGGT
>SJYC01034601.1:0-21372 GCA_006408675.1 Madoqua kirkii
GAGATCAGCCCTGGGATTTCTTTGGAAGGAATGATGCTAAAGCTGAAACTCCAGTACTTTGGCCACCTTATGTGAAAAGTTGACTCACTGGAAAAGATTCTGATGCTGGGATGGATTGGGGGCAGGAGGAAAAGGGGACGGCCAAGGATGAGATGGCTGGATGGCATCATGGACTGGATGTACGTGAGTCTGAGTGAACTCCAGTAGATGGTAATAAACAGGGAGACCTGGCGTGCTGCGATTCATGGGGTCGCAAAGAGTCAGACACGACTGAGAGACTGAACTGAACTGAAAGAAAAAGAAAGTAAGTCTAAATGTACAGGTGGCTGTCCTCTAAATGGACAAATGAAGTGATGAATACAGAAAGTGTAAAAAAGGTGTGTGCAAGTAAAATAAGAGGTTTGTACATGGTACAAGTTTGTTAAGACATTAAACTGCCTTTGAAGTCTGATTGTTATTATGACCAAGTGAATAACTATTGTTTCACAGTGAATATATGCTGTTACCAAATTGGAATTTGGTTTTCTCTTGCTTATTAAAAGAACAAAGTTTTCTTGGAATGTGGCTTTTGATAACAGACTATAGCACGTATGAACAAAGCTCAATCTGCTTCTACAAAAGTTAACTCCTCTTCAGGGAATTTAAACTGGATTTTAAATGACTATAAACAAAACAGTTGGGGCTATGAGAGGTCCAAGATGGCCACTTGGCTTTTCCCGGCTCCCTGACAAACCTCATTTTTATTTGATAATGTCTTTCCTGGCTTCAGGATTAATATCTCAGAATAGAAAAAAAAGTTAAAAGGTGCTTTTCACAATATCCAGTGATCAGGGCACCCACTTTTCTGGACAGGTCATACAGACATTCACAAAAATTTCATGAGCTACTTGGAGATGATTGCTTTCACTGATGTCCTTGGTCATTGGGCAAGGACAGCAGAACAGAGGGATCGATTGCATGAGACTGAGTAGACTGCTAAACATGACCACAATTTTCATGCCTTTTGTCTGACATATTGTTGACCTTTAATCTGTGTTTTCAGATATAGAGACACATTTCTCCTCGAGTTACTGATCGTTTAAAACAACCTAGTGATTTACTCCTACATTTTTTCTCTTTGCCTCATCCCTCCAGAAACTGGAGACACTTGGGTTCTGAACAGACTTATCAGGTAAATAAAAAGACTGTCTCCCTACATATACAGAAATCTCAACGTATACTGGGGAGCTCTAAAAGAAAATCCACCCACCTGATGTCAGGCCTATGGCATCTATTATGTTTCACTGAATATGAAGTTCTGGTTTTGTTAATTAAGGTCTGTATTTACTAAGACTCACTTCTTAGATTTTCTCTTTGCCTCATCCCTCCAGAAACTGGAGACACTTGGGTTCTGAACAGACTTATCAGGTAAATAAAAAGACTGTCTCCCTACATATACAGAAATCTCAACGTATACTGGGGAGCTCTAAAAGAAAATCCACCCACCTGATGTCAGGCCTATGGCATCTATTATGTTTCACTGAATATGAAGTTCTGGTTTTGTTAATTAAGGTCTGTATTTACTAAGACTCACTTCTTAGATCGGAGAAGGCAATGGCACCCCACTCCAGTACTCTTGCCTGGAAAACCCCATGGACGGAGGCTGGTAGGCTGAAGTCCATAGGGTCACTAAGAGTCAGACACGACTGAGTGACTTCACTTTCACTTTTCACTTTCATTCATTGGAGAAGGAAATGGCAACCTACTCGTGTTCTTGCCTGGAGAATCCCAGGGATGGAGGAGCCTGGTGGGCTGCTATCTATGGGGTTGCACAGAGTCAGACGTGACTGAAGTGACTTAGCAGCAGCAGCACTTCCTAGATAGCTCCTTGTGGTTATTTTACATTGTTTCTAAAGCTTATCTCAATAACCAGTCTTTGAATAAAGATCAGATGCTCAGGATCTACAACCAGGAGATCAGCAACAGGCTATAGTCATTTAACAAACTAAGTCAGATGACCTGGAGATGTCACTGGGCTATACCTAATAGAAGTTCTTGACTTAAGTTCTTACTTATGATTCTACTATTACTGCTAACTGTATTGTTTTCTATGTTGCCTGTTTCAAGAAGTGTTTTTCCTTATATTATCAAGTATGTGACTGAGCCACTGATATAATAATGATATACAGTTCCTTATGCAATCCTAGCTATGAAAAGAAGAGAAGTGAAAAGCAAAAGAGAAAAGGAAAGTTATAAGCGTCTGAATGCAGAGTTCCAAAGAATAGCAAGAAGAGAAAAGAAAGCCTTCCTCAGCGATCCATGCAAAGAAACAGAGGAAAACAACAGAATGGGAAAGACCAGAGATCTCTTCAAGAAAATTAGAGACACCAAAGGAACATTTTATGCAAAGATGGGCTCAAGAAAGGACAGAAACGGTATGGACCTAACAGAAGCAGACGATATTAAGAAGAGGTGGCAAGAATGCACAGAACTATATTAAAAAGATCTTCACAACCAAGATAATCACGATCTAGATCACTCACCTAGAGCCTGACATCCTAGAGTGTGAAGTCAAGTGGGCCTTAGAAAACACCACTACGAAAAAAAAGCTACTGGAGGTGATAGAATTCCAGTTGAGCTATTTCAAATCCTGAATGATGATGCTGTGAAAGTGTTGCACTCAATATGCCAGCAAATTTGGAAAACTCATCAGTGGCCATAGGACTGGAAAAGGTGTTTTCATTCCAATACCAAAGAAAAGCAATGCCAAAGAATGCTCAAACTACCGCACAATTGCACTCATCTCACATGCTAGTGAAGTAATGCTCAAAATTCTCCAAGCCAGGCTTCAGCAATACGTGAACCGTGAACTCCCTGATGTTCAAGCTGGTTTTAGAAAAGGCAGAGGAACCAGAGATCAAGTTGCCAACATCCACTGGATCATGGAAAGAGCAAGAGAGTTCCAGAAAAACATCTATTTCTGTTTTATTGACTATGCCAAAGCATTTGACAGTGTGGATCCCAATAAACTGTGGAAAATTCTGCAAGAGATGGGAATACCAGACCACCTGACCTGCCTTTTGAGAAACCTATAAGGGGCCCCTCTTCCCAGGTGCGTGCTTTGACTTCCATACGGAATAGGACCATGGAAAGAAAGTGAACTCCAGCATGGATACTCACCCACACTCCATTCCCTCCCTGCACCTCAGTGTCCATAATACCAGCACAGTATTAAAGAAACAAGCAAGAGTATTCAAGATATGTCACGGTGAGCTAAACCTAAAGACCTCTCCCTTCTCAGGATGCAGCTCAGTCTTCCACACCTCTCTCTCTGCATTGAACTTGTCAGGCTGCAGGGGAAGACTTTGCAGAAGCTGAAATTCACCCCAGGCTCAGAAAGTGTCAGAAACAAGTTCACTCATAAGAGTAAGGAGGGGAGTTTGGGGCAGTGCTGGCCAAGTCCAGAGTGAGGGAAAACTCATCCCCATGTCATGGTGGGATTAGATAATGCTGTCCCAGAAGCCCCTCTTCTTCCAGATGGGGCTGTAATGAGATGTGCCAGGCCTGTCACCCTGCCTCTGCTTTTCTCGTGCTCTGGAGCAGGAGTGAGAATGAAGACCACTCACTCTCAGCTCTGAGGGTTGCGGTGTGGAGCATGGAGGCCCCTGAGGGCTGGTCCACCCCTGCCCTAGAGAAGAAAACAGCTCATAGTACCCGCCTCTGCCAGGGAATGGCAGGGGGCATGATTTTGTGTGCAGTCCCCTCACTGTCTGAGGATGGGACACTGTGCCCCTAGTGTCGGATACAGGGAAAGGAGGCAGGGGGCAGAGGTGCCCATAGGTATTGCAGTGACCAAGGAGCCCCTGGTGTCCCACCAGCTTCTACAGCCCCAGAGGAAAGAAGTGAGGGGCCCTTGGCTCTTGGTAGCCCCACCCCAGAGTTTCCCCTCTACTCTAGCTTCCAGAACCCAGACAGAGGGAGGCTACCTGGACTCCCTGAGAGAAGGCCAGGCTCTCAGAAGCAGCAGAGCCTCCAAGCAGGCAATCTTCCCCTCACCTAGTGTAGCTAATCGGCTTTCACAGGACTGGGAGCTCAGGACAGACTCGGGGTCTGGGACCTCTACCTATGCATGTGGCCCAAGGAGGCTCCCAGGTGACAGGTGGCACTCAATAGGCCCAAGGGCTCTGCTACAGTCGTTGCAAGTCTCACCTGTCATCAGCCTTGCTCAGCCCAGAGCCCAGACATGGAGCAAGCCAGCAGACAGGATGTGTCACCCAGTAAGCGGGGAGTGACCTGTGGAGAAGGATGCTGTCAGCTTTCTTCCCTGGGACCCATCTACCCAAGAAAGTGTTAGTCACTCAGTCATTTCCAGCTCTTTGAGTCCTGCAGGCTCCTCTGCCCATGTAATTTTGACAAGAACACTGGAGTGGGTAGCCATTCCCTTCTCCAAGGGATCTTACTGACCCAGGTATCGAACCCAAGTCTTCTGAATTGCAGGCAGGCCCTGGAAAGCAGGGAAACAAGAGCAATTTTCTAGAGTGATTCGGGGCTCTGTGTCATAGTCACTGTAAGGTGGAGAGACCAGCTCCAGGAGGGGCCTCTGGTCCAGGTGACAGCTGGAATGGCCCTTCCCCATGCCTGTTAGGATCCCACATGTGGGACAAGGGCCCCCACACACGGGACCAGGTCCAGGTCTGCAGGGTGGTGTGCACAGGCCTGCTTGTGCTGAGGTCTCTACCTGGAGCCAGGTCTTGCCTCTGGACCCCATCCCTCAGGGTGGGCACAGCAGTGGGGGTTCAGACGGACTCTAAGGGAGCAGCTGGGACTCAGGGCACAGAGTGACCTCCAGAGCTCAGGAGAGAAGGAGGCCCAAAGCAGAGACTCTGAGCCTGGGTGCTGCCTGGTCCTCTCAGAGGCATTGAGAGGTGAGTGCTGAGGGTGAGGGGAGCTGACTCTGAAGACACCTGTGGGGGTAAGTGACACAGAGGGACACCAACAGAACATCAAGAAACTGGAAGGGGAGAATCCCTGTGCCCTTCTCTTGACGAAAGGGGCAGAACAGCCAGCGATGGAGGTCCCTCACTAACAGTCTCCACACAGAGACCCACACTGTCCCCACCTGGGGACCTCCCACACACCCACTCTGAGAAATCTGACTCAGAGACCACTCAGAGCATCCCACCGAGACCTCTCTGTGAGACCTCCCCTCCCCCATGCACACACCTCACATGTGTTCTTTAGGATCTGAGTATCCACCCACTGACAGGTCCTTCATGGTGGATCTGATAGTTAACAAACTGGCAGCACAGGAGAAGGACCAGAGATGGTGCCCAGTCCCAGCCCCAGCTCCCAGAACTCCAAGACATCCAGATATTGTCAGCATTGCCCTAAATGGCATTCTCTGCTTAGGGACATGCTCATGACTTCTATCTTTTGTAACCATTACCTCTGAACAGAAGAGTCATGGCGTTCCACGTGCAGACCTGCAAAAGTCTTTACTCCACAGATCTTCATCAGCTTGAGCTCTGTCCCATGGCTTCGAGAATCACAAATTTTAAACATGCCAACCTCCAATGAAAGTGTCTTCTTTGTCCCATGTATTCATCTTCCTGTCAGATGGTGCCAATGTCATATTGTTTTCTTTTCTGGAGGATAAGATCTGAACTCATGATACAGGTTTCTTTACTTTGGAAACAAGGTAAAGGACAGCAGCAAATGGGCTCTAAGAATAAAATAAAGCAGCAACAAGGTGTGTGGAATTTCACTCACCTCCTCGGGGGGCATGCAACTAACACAGCATTGTGTACATAACAGCTTGTGTCAGGCTTGGGTTTTAAGTTCAAATGCAACAGCCTAAAATTATGAGTAGATTTTTCAAATGAATCATATATCTGGCAATATTCCTTTTTGGTCCCCTGCAAAAAATACTTATTATTTTTCTCATAATGTGGTAATGCCCTCAAATGATATTATGCATATTTCCAACATATGATATAATCTTAATGTCCAGGTAACATAGCTTAAACTGATTAACTATCTAAGAAGATTCACTATTTAAATAATTCTTTTGAAATGTACAATTTCCAAGACTCAAACGGGCTAGTTCTATGTTCATTACCTCATAGTGTGGAATTTATAAAAGATATCATTTAATCTTGCTTGATATATACACATAGTCTAATAAAATGACCAGAAAGGACTCCGTATCTGAATCGAAGCAAGTTTACATAAATAATCAAAGTGTGCATTAACATACACCAAGTGTACTGCAGTCATCAAAATCCTCACATTGTATATCCAGCCCTTTCCAAAGGGGGACTTCAGTGATATCACAGTCATATCTCTCATTACTCATAAGCAACTAGTTTCCCTGCTTTGGTAAAACTGACTTAATGATAGCTGCCAAGCATTTATGATTCTTAAGTCAGATTATCTGCATGATGACAATCCTTCCTCTAAGAGAAGCAGGGTTGATATAAGGGTTCTTTTGGCTTATTTATGTCAGTCAGGTGGCACTGGTGATAAAGAACCTGCCTGCCAATGCAGGAGACATAGAAGACATGAGTTCCATCCCTGGGTTGGAAAGATCTCCTGGAGGAAGGTATGGCAACCCTTTCCAGTACTCTTGTCTTGAGAATCTTCATGAACAGAGGAGAACTGGTGTGAAACCAGTTGGGCCTTAGGGAAGCATTACTATGAACAAAGTACGTGGAGATGATGGATTTTCAGCTGAGTGATTTAAAATCCTAAAGATGATGCTGTTAAGGTGCTGCACTCAGTATGCCAGCAAATTTGGAAAATGCAACAGTGGCCACAGGACTAGAAAAGATCACTTTTCATTCCGATCCCAAAGAAAGGCAATGCCAAAGAATGTTCAAATGACTGTGCAATTGCTGTGAAGTGAGACCCTGACTTATTTCACATGCCAGAAAAATATGCTCAAAATCCTTCAAGCTAGGCTTCAGCAGTACATGAGCTGATAACTTCCAGATGTACAAGCTGAGTTTCGAAAAAGCAGAGGAACCAGAGATCAAATTGCCAACATCCATTGGATCATTGAAAAAGCAAGAGAATTCCATAAAAACATCTGCTTTTGTTTCATTGACTACACTAAAGCCTTTGACTGTGTGGATCACAACCAACTGGGGAAATTTTGTAAAGAGATGAGAATACTAGACCACCTTACTTGTCTCCTGAGAAACCTGTATGCAGGACAAGAAGCAACAGTTAGAACTGGACATGGAACAACAGACTGGCTCCAAATTGGGAATGGTGTACGTCAAGGCTGTATATTGTCACCTTGCTTATTTAACTTAAATGCAGAGTACATCATACAAGATAGGGCTGGATGACTCAAAGCTGGAATCAAGATGGCTGAGAAAATATCAATAACCTCAGATATGCAGATGACAGCACTTTAATGGCAGAAAGTAAAGAGGAACTAAAGAGCCTCTTGATGAAAGTGAAAGAGGAGGGAGAAAAAGCTGGCTTAAAACTCAACATTCAAAAACAAAGATCATGTCACCCAGTCCTATCCCTTCGTGGCAAATGATGGAGGAAAAATGAAGACGGTTCAGATTTCATTTCTTGGGCCCAAGATCAATGTGGATGGTGACTGAAGCCATGAAATTAAAAGATGCTTGCTCCTTGGAAGAAAAGTTATGACAAATCCAGTGAGTGTATTACAAAGCAGAGACATCACTTTGCTGACAAAGATCCTTATAGTCAAAGCTATAGTTCTTCCAGTAGTCATAAATAGATGTGAGAATTGGACATAAAGAAGGTTGAATGTTGAAGAAGTAATGCTTTGAACTGTGGTGCTGGAGAAGACTCTTGAGAGTCCCCTGGACTGCAAGGAGATCAAACCAGTCAATCCTAAAGGAAATCAACCCTGAACATTCATTGGAAGGATTGGTTCTGAAGCTCCAATACTTTCGCCACCTAATTTGAAAAGCCAACTCATTGGGAAAGCCCCTGATGCTGGGAAAGACTGAGGGAAAGAGGAGAGGGGGGTGACAGAGGATGAGCTGGTTGGATGGCATCACTGACTCAATGGACATGAGTTTGAGCAAACTCAGGGAGACAGTGAAGGACAGGGAGGCCTTGCGTGCTGCAGTCCATGAAGTCACAAATAATTAGACAGGATTTAGTGACTGAAAAACAACAAAGAGGGCAGCTAAAGTTGGCTGAATGTCCTTTTTATTACATGGAACCCAAAATGCTGTAAAAAGAGAGCTTCCAAACTAGCTGTCAAATGGCCACGGATTCTTCCCTCTTTTGTTTGTATAATTGAATAACAGATCAATCGGTGTGAGCAGGGATGATTTTAGAAATGGCTTGTAAAAGTCAGTTGTTATTTTGGAAGACTTTTAAAGTTGCTGTGCTGTGCTTAGTCTCTCAGTTGTGTCCAACTCTTCATGACCCTGTAGACTGTAGCCCTGCCAGGCTCCTCTGTTCATGGGGATTCTCCAGGCAAGAATACTAGAGTAGGTTGTTATGCCCTCCCCCAGAGGATTCTTCCCAACCCTTGAATATCATCCTGGGAGTTTTCCGTTTTGCTTCCTGTATCCATTTCGGGGCCTCCCCCAGTCCTGCCAACATGTGTACAAGCTGAGAAAGATCTAGCACTTTGGAGTCATAGGTCCTGACAATGACTCTTAGCTCTTCAAAAAACTTGGGGGGCTCTTTCTTAACTCTTTGACTGGAGCTCTCAGTTCAGTTTTGGTCAAGGAGTAAAGAACACCTGAGGGGGTTCACCTGCAACCTCAGATACAGTTATTTTAAATGATAATTGTTAAATATACTCTTTAAATTAGAAAAGTAGTTCAGACAGAGAGTTAGTAAAATATGAGTACTCATGTGAAAAAAGACAAGGTTGGGTGGGCAGTAGGATTTAAGTCTTTATAGTCTTTTGATTTAGGTACATTTTGTCTCTTTAACTGTTTATAAACTTATTTTTAATTGAAGGATAAATGCTTTACAATGTTGTGTTGGTTTCTTCAGTTTAACAATGTGAACCAGCCATAAGAGTATATATATATTTATTCACTCCCTCTTGAACCTCCCTCCCACCCCAACTCTTCCCACTTCTCTAGGTTGTTAAAGAGGACCAAGTTGAACTCCCTGGGTTATATAGCAACTTCTCACTAGCTAACTATTTTACGTGTGGTAATGCACAGTTTCAATGCATTCATTAGCTTTTTGTACTGAGTCCTTAAATAAAGCTATTTTTTTATTAATTTAAAACTGTATTCTATTTTACAATATTGCAATGGTTTTGCCAAACATTGTCATGAATCAGCCACAGGTGTACACGATCTCCCAATGCTGAAGCCCCCTCCCACCTCCCAACCCACACCATCTCCCCGGATCATCCCGTACACCAGCCCCAAGCATCCTGTATCCTGCATTGAACATAGACTGGCGCTTCATTTCTTATATGATTGTATACATGTTTTGGTGCCATTCTCCCAAATTATCCCACCCTCTCCCTCTCCCTCAGAAGCCAAAAGTCCGTTCTATACCTCTGTGTCTCTTATGTTGTCTCACCAACAGGGTCATCATTACTATCTTTCTAAATTCCATATATATGTGTCAGTATACTGCATTGGTGTTTTTCTTTCTGGCTTACTTCACTCTGTATAATTGGCTCCAGTTTCATCCATCTCATTAGAATTGAGTCAAATTTATTCTTTTTAAGGGCTGAGTAATACTTCATCGTGTATATGTACCACTGCTTTCTTATCCATTCATCTGCTGATGGACATCTAGGGTGTTTCCATGTCCTGGCAATTATAAACAATGCTGCAATGAACATTGGGGTACATGTGTCTCTTTCAATTCTGGTTTCCTCAGTGTGTATGCCTAGCAGTGGGATTGCTGGGTCATAAGGCAGTTCTATTTGCAGTTTTTTTTTAAGGAATCTCCACACTGTTTTCCATAACGGCTGTACTAGTTTGCATTCCCACCAACAGTGTAAGAGGGTTCCCTTTTCTCCACATCCTCTCCAGCATTTATTGTTTGTAGATTTTTGGATCGCAGCCATTCTGATTGGTGTGAAGTGGTACCTCACTGTGGTCTTGATTTGCATTTCTCTGATAATGAGTAATGTTGAGCATCTTTTCATGTGTTTGTTAGCCATTCGTATGTCTTCTTTGGAGAAATGCCTATTTAGTTCTTTGGCCCATTTTTTGATTGGATCGTTTATTTTTCTGGAGTTGAGCTGCATAAGTTGCCTGTATATCTTCGAGATTAGTTGTTTGTCTGTTGCTAAATGAAGCTGTTTTGGAATCTTGAAGCTTTTAAGTATTCTGTAAGCTTTTATGTATCAATTAAAGTAGGTATCTCATTCACCTTGTCCACTTTGGGATCCTATGCTCTCTAGGGTTTTCCTTAAATGAACAATCTTGTCTAACTGGAACACTCCCTACAATGACTACTATAATTCTAGATCAATATTAGTAAAATGTTGCCATCTTCTAAATATCTATAGCCTCTAGGTCTACAGCTCTTCCATATAAAATATAAAATAAGCAGGTGTGCCAGAAAGTGGCATGCTCAGTAGTGTAAGGCTCCCATACTTCTTTAGCTAGCCTTGGTCATCACAAAACAAGACAAACAAACCTGTGCCATCAGCACTACCTGAGAGATGCTACTATGACCTGGCCAAAATAAGGCCTGGCATGCACAGCCACCAGTTCTCAAAGAACCTTGTATTGAGTAAAAGGATAGAACCAGCAAATCCCTGGAAATGGGGACTACAAAGTGATCCCATGCAAAATGGAGAACTATAGCTGCCATCGATAGTTCTCAGCACTGAATCTGGGCTGATACTGATTCCAAACACATGGGGAAGTAGAGACTACATTGTCAGTTTCCAACTTGGAATCTAGCAAACAAAATTAGGGCCCAGGGTTTACCACTCAAAAATAGCTTAGGAACACGAGTATACCCGTAGCAGATTCATACTGATGTATGGCAAAACCAATACAATATTGTAAAGTAATTAGCTTCCAATTAAAATAAATAAATTTATATTAAAAAATAGATAGTCAACCACCAAGAAATGTTACCGTGCACTGGAAGTTTGATCTAATAGGCTATGGGTTTGGCCTCAGGCAGAACGATCTGCCAGACAACCTAACCTGCCTGAAAGGAAATCCAATTAGATTAGGGGCACAAATGCAAAGAGAACGGAGTGCAAACCAAGAGGAGCTTACTAACAACCTCCATGAATGGCAAGAAAGACAGTGAACTCAGAGGATGTGTGGGCACCACAGTTGTTTCTCCTTGTCTCCAAATGTCATCAGAAATTCCCTTGAGATCCCATCATTGCCGCCAGTATGTTGAAAAACAAAAATTAGCTAAGTAAATTTGAAGATTTACTTTGAATTTAAAACAAATGACTCTACTAAATGATTCAGGTAACCAGGCAGCATATAATTCAGAAGACAGAGAGATACTCCAAGGAGGGACACATCATGGAAGGCTTTTAAGGTAAGGAGGGCAGGACAAGGAAATAAGTCATCACTATGTGAACAAGTGTAACATCAGTAAAGGAAAGTAAACATCCAGATGACAATGGCTTCTCTTTAGCCAAATGGCAGAATTTTCTATTAGCTGGGTTTCTTGTTGTCCGAAAGGGAAGTCTTCCTCCTCCAGCTGGAGTGGTAATGTGGCTGCACTTCTTGTTTGAGAATGCAAGGTATATTTCTTCCTGTTGGGTAATTAAAGATGAATGACATGGCATGAGAGCTCCCTCTACAGACCTTACAGACTCCAATTATAGTTAAGGTTTGCTTTTATTTTTGTTGTTGTTATTTTCAATATAATTTTTTTTATTTTAATTGGAGGCTAACTACTTCACAAAAATGTATTGGTTTTGCCATACATTAACATGAATCCGCACAGGTGTACATGTGTTCCCCATCCTGAACCCCCCTCCCACCTCATTCCCCGTACCATCCCTCTGGGTCATCGAAGTGCAACAGCCCCGAGCATCCAGTGTCATGCATCGAACCTAGACTGGTGATTCGTTTCATACATGATATTATACATGTTTCAATGCTATTCTCCCAAATCATCCCACCCTCGCCCTCTCCCACAGAGTCCAAAAGACTGTTCTATACATCTGTGTCTCTTGCTGTCTCACATACAGGGTTATCGTTGCCATCTTTCTAAATTCCATATATATGCATTAGTATACTGTATCGGTGTTTTTCTTTCTGGCTTACTTCACTCTGTATAATAGGCTCCAGTTTCATCCACTTCATTAATGCTGATTCAAATGTAAGGTTTGCTTTTCTTAATTTTCACAGCCTGTTTGGTTAGCAGGAGGGTTCACATTGAGGGAGAGAAGGCCAGAAGACTTACCATTAAAATGGTTCAGAAATTCTTGGGTAAATCCATGGGAGGCAAAATCCTTCTCTAGCAAAGTAATGTCTGCAGCTCAAACGGTAAAGCATCTGTCTACAATGCAAGAGACCCGAGTTCGATCCCTGGGTAGGGAAGACCCCCTGGAGAAGGAAATGGAAATCCACTCCAGTACTATTGCCTGGAAATTCCCATGAACAGAGGAGCATGGTAGGCTACAGTCTATGGGATCGCAAAGAGTTGGACACGACTGAGTGACTTCACCACTTCACCACAGGTGGATCATAACTTTCTTTCAAAGGAATAAGGGTCGTTTAATTTCATGGCTGCAATCACCATATGCAGTGATTTTGGAGTCCCAAGAAATAAAGTCTGCCACTGATTCCACTGCTTCCCCATCTATTTTCCATGAAGTGATGGAACCGAATACTATGATTTTAGTTTGCTGAATGGTGAGCTTTAGCCAACTTTTTCACTCTCCTCTTTCACTTTCATCAAGAGGCTTTTTAGCTCCTCTTCATTTTCTGCCATAAGGGTGGTGTCATCTGCATATCTGAGGTTATTGATATTTCTCCCAGCAATCTTGATTCCAGCTTGTGCTTCTTCCAGCCCAGCGTTTCTCATGATGTACTCTTTATATAAATTAAATAAGCAGGTTGACAATATACCGCCTTGACATACTCCTTTCCTGATTTGGAACGAGTCTGTTGTTCCATGTCCAGTTCTAACTGTTGCTTCCTGACCTGCATACAGATTTCTCAAGAGGCAGGTCAGGTGGTCTGGTATGCCCATCTCTTTCAGAATATTCCACAGTTTGTGGTGATCCACACACTCAAAGGCTTTGGCATAGTCAAGAAAGCAGAAATAGATGTTTTTCTGGAACTCTCTTGCTTTTTCCATGATCCAGTGGATGTTGGCAATTTGATCTCTGGTTTCTCTGCCTTTTCTAAAACCAGCTTGAACATCTAGAAGTTCACGGTTCATGTATTGTTGAAGCCTGGCTTGGAGAATTTTGAGCATCACTTTACTAGCATGTGAGATGGGTGCAATTGTGCAGTAGTTTGAGCATTCTTTGGCATTGTCTTTCTTAGAGATTGGAATGAAAAGTGACCTTTTGCAGTCCTGTGGCCACTACTGAGTTTTCCAAATTTGCTGGCATATTGAGTGCAGCACTTTCACAGGATCATCTTTCAGGATTTGAAATAGCTCAACTGGAATTCCATTACCTCCACTAGCTTTGTTCGTAGTGATGCTTTCTAAGGCCCATTTGACTTCACATTCTAGGATGTCTGGCTTTACGTTAGTGATCACACCATTGTGATTATCTGGGTCATGAAGATCATTTTTTGTATAGTTCTTCTGTGTATTCTTGCCATATCTGCTTAATATCTTCTGCTTCTGTTAGGTTGGTACCCTGTCTGTCCTTTATCAGGTCAATCTTTGCATGAAATATTCCTTGGTATCTCCAATTTTCTGGAAGAGATCTCTAGTCTTTCCCATTCTATTGTTTTCCTCTATTTCTTTGCATTGATCACTGAGGAAGGCTTCTTATCTCTTTGCTATTTTTTGGAACTCTGCATTCAAATGGGTATATCATTCCTTTTCTCCTTTGCCTTTCACTTCTTTTTTCTCAGCTATTTGTAAGGCCTCCTCAGACATCCATTTTGCTTTTTTGCATTTCTTTTTCTTGGAGATGGTCTTGATCCCTGTCTCCTATACAAAGTCATGAACCTCCTTCCATAGTTTATCAAGCACCCAATCAGATCTAATCCCTTGAATCTATTTCTCACTTCCAGTGTATAATCGTAAGGGATTTTGGTTTAGGTCATACATGAACAGTCTAGCAGTTTTCCCTACTTTCTTCAGTTTGAGTCTGAATTTCAGATGCTATACATGGACATCACAAGATGGTCAATACCGAAATTAGACTGATTATATTCTTTGCAGCCAAAGGTGGAGAAGCTCTATACAGTCTCCACTTTACATGTGAAGAAACTGGGCACTGGAGAATGAATTGGAGTGAGAACAAGGCTACAAGCAGCTGGGCTCTGAAGCCTGACTCACCATCTCAGGCCTCCGTAGCAAATGCCCTCCCCCAAGTTTACCAACTCAGGACATGAGTATTGTGCTGAACTGAATTCAGTTGATAACATTACCTGAAAATGTGGGCAGGCTGTTTTCTTATGGAATTAACTCAGCCATACAGCCATGAAATTAAAAGACGCTTATTCTTTGGAAGGAAAGTTATGACCAACCTAGATACTATATTCAAAGGCAGAGACATTACTTTGCCCACTAAGGTCCATCTAGTCAAGGCTATGGTTTTTCCAGTAGTCATGTATGGATGTGAGAGTTGGACTGTGAAGAAGGCTGAGCAGCAAAGAATGGATGCTTGTGAACTGTGGTGTTGGAAAAGACTCCTGAGAGTCCCTTGCACTGCAAGGAGATCCAACCAGACCATTCTGAAGGAGATCAACCCTGGGATTTTGATGCTAAAGCTGAAACTCCAGTACTTTGGCCACCTCATGTGAAGAGTTGACACATTGGAAAAGACTTTGATGCTGGGAGGGATTGGGGGCAAGAGGAGAAAGGGACGACCGAGGATGAGATGGCTGGATGGCATTACTGACTCGATGGACATGAATCTGAGTGAACTCCGGAGTTGGCAACAGACAGGGAGGCCTCATGTGCTGCGATTCATGGGGTCGCAAAGAGTCAGACACGACTGAGTGACTGAACTGAATTGAACTGATGCAATCTAGGGACCTAAGAGCAAGCGCATGATGGTTTTCTTCTTATTCTAAACTTAGTTCTGAACTTTTCTCTTTTAGGGATTTCTACTGTGTTTACTGGAGAAGGCAATGGCACCCCAGTCCAGTACTCTGCCTGGAAAATCCCATGGATGGAGATGTCTGCTAGGCTGCAGTCCATGGGGCCGCTAAAAGTCAAACACGACGGACAACTTCACTTTTCACTTTCTTGCATTGGAGAAGGAAATGGCAACCCACTCCAGTGTTCTTGCCTGGAGAATCCCAGGGACGGGGGAGCCTGGTGGGCTGCTGTCTCTGGGGTCACACAGAGTAGGACACAATTGAAGCGACTTAGCAGCAGCAGCAACTATGTTTACAAATTATTGAGCCTTATGCTTTCCTAGGCCAGTAATAAATGAAACAAGAGGGAACAATAGAGATTAGAAATGTGTTGGGTGGCTCAGATCTGATAAATAGCTAGCTGTATTTTTCATGAAGGTGGCATGACTGGAAATCCCATGGATGGAGGTGTCTGCTAGGTTGCAGTCCATGGGGTCGCTAAAAGTCAGACACGACAGACAACTTTTAGTTTTCCTATTTTTTGTATGGATAAAATGATAATAATATAGGGCTCATTTCTAAAACCACTTGAAGCAAATGATATGCAATTTTAAGAATAATAGAGTTTGGGTGCAAAACAAAACTAAAAGATCACCTCAAAAATCAAGATTTTACCAAGTTCATACAAAAAAAAAAAAATCCTAATACATTTCTCTAATGTTCCCAGTTGAAAACAAAGTCATTTTTAGAAGGACTGCCAATTCATTCAGAACTAAAAACTTGATTCATCTCACCACACGATTTGGTTTCTCCCAGCTCACTTTTGAGACAGATTAGATGATAGGTGTTCAACCAGGATTTTCTGTACTACTTGTTTGATGAGTAATGGGGTCTTGGCACAAGAGTGGAGTTTTAGGAAAGAAATAGGAGATGCTTTGTTGAACAGACATGGAACTTCATTGTCCCAGAATGTAGGTATCATTTCAGAAAGGAATCTCTCCCTGAGAAAACGCATTCATGAAAAGTAAAACCATTCATGGAAACAAAATATGAAAACAGTAATAGAAAGGGAAGTTGGGATGCCTACTCCTGAAATCTTAGTTACCACAATGTCAGAGGGCAAGCCAGGATGAAGTGGGCTGTCTGGAGAAAAAAAAACAAAAGCATAAACTGCAAAAGACTAATCATTTTAAGCATCAATTAACCATTTCCTGGATGCTAAAATTGTGCAAAAAGTCTTTAAAAAAAATTTTGTATTGGGACATAGTTGTGTTAGTTTCAGGTGTACAGCAAATGATTCAGTTACACACACACATGTATCTATTATTTTTCAAAATCTTGCTCCATTTAGTTTATTATAAAATATTGAGCAGAATCCCCTGTTATACAGTAAGTCCTCATTGATTATCTATTTTAAATATAGTAGTGTGCAGAGGGTCTTTTAAATCTTTAAAAGATAATGTGTTCTGACCCTATAAGAGGTCATGACAATATTGCCCAGACAAGGTTGAGTCATTAGGTAGAGAATTCAGAGGGAAGAAGATTAATATAAGCTTATGAGATGAGGTGAAGACTGTCAACCTGAATAAAGAGGTAAATTGAGGCAGGTTCAATTGAGAAGAAACTGAGTTTTTTTCTGGTTTAGCAGAAGAATTATAATGCAGGAAATGCATGCATTAGTGCTACAGGTGAGTCCACTGTGGGCTTGGGGTCTGCTGTATTTATGGGCCTGATGTGCAAAGAGGGGTATATTCATGCAGAATCTAAGTAGTAAGTTCCTTGGCTTGAGGATGGGAAGAGATTCTTGGTGAATCTTCAATGATCAAGAGATATCTCTAGGTGTTCTATAAATCAGGCATTTACAGGAATCAGTCTTTCCATTCTTCTGAGGGTGCACGCATGTTAATCTCTATTTCATATCCTCCAGCTCCATTTCACATTAAAATTCCGTCACACATCTAAAGGAGAGGTGTAATGCCCTGGACCCCTGGTTTTTCTACAGCTTTTGTTTGGGGAATCAAGTCCCTTCCTCCTCTCTAATCCCCTTGGCTCATGTCCCAACAACTGGAGAGCAGAACACCACTGCAGCCACCACTTTGGGGAACAGCAGCAGTCACCGCTTCGGGGAACCCTGACCTTACCACCCATTTTCTAGCAGTCTTTTCACTGTCTCAAGATCTTATTACTTATAGGATAACCTGGGTCCCATTTGGCACTAGACTCATGGAGAAGGACCTGGGCCAGGCAGTGTCATAAGCAAGCAGGGCAGCACCCAGGACCTCTTTCAGGGTCACTCCTTGCTGCAGTCCAGTGCCCCAGACACAGTGCAGGTGAATGAGGTGACAGCAGGTCCACCTGGGTGCTCAGAACCCCCAGCCCCACAGGAGCCCAGCTCTCTCCTACTGTCGCCAGTCCCAGTAACGTGTCATCACAGCTTCCCCCAAGATATTCCCATACATTCTCGGAGCCCCAAAGTCAGATGCAATTTACACGGTCAGGGTTATTTCACCACAGTCGGTGCTGCCTGGTGGCTCAGCTGTCAGCCCCCTTTCTCAGGGTTCAGGGGAACAAAACTACAAGGCCAGCCTGAGATCAAATGTGCCCTCAAAGGAGAGGGTTCTGCCAAACTTCCACGCACGAGGTCATCTGGTATTTTGATCACAGGAGTCCTGAGAGGAAGGTGGTTTCTATTACAGTTTGGGTTGGCTCTGGAGAATAAAACAGGAACAGAGAGGAGCCCCATGTTTCCCTGAACTTGGATGCACTGTTTTCTTCTCTTCTTCATCAATGTTTAGGTCCACTCTTATAACTGTTATCTTTTTTGCACCTCTCCACATCCCACAACCAAAACCCCATAATTGAAGAAACAAACCTGCAAAGATGATGCTGGGAGAGGGTAACGCACAAACATACCCTGATGAGTCAACGCAGGCTGTGAGTCCCAAATAAATGGTGAGTGTGAGCAATTCAAATAAAGAATGTAAATATGTAATGTCTAGAAGTCTGTTGACTAAATTGATAATAATATCTATGTCTATGGAAAGATAGTAAGATATTTAGCTTTCAGCACTACTAATTGCTATTTTGAATTTTCAATGTGTATATTTCTTTTACAATTTTTTAAATGGCTTGCCAGGTAGCTCAGATGGTAAAGAATCTGCCTGCAAGGCAGGAAACCTGGGTTCGATCCCTGGGTTGGGAAAATTCTCTGGAGAAGGGAATGGCTACCCATTTCAGTATCCTTACTTGGAGAATTCCACAAAGGAGCTTGGCAGGCTAGAGTAGGGCTTTCAGCACTACTAATTGCTATTTTGAATTTTCAATGTGTATATTTCTTTTACAACTTTTTATTTTTTTTTTCCTGACCACTTCCATTTATTTTTTAAATTAATTTAATACTTTATTCCATTTCACAATACTGCATTGGTTTTGCCATACACTTACAGGAATCAGCCACAGATGTACACAATCTCCCAATGCCGAAGCCCCCCACCCACCCCACCCCACACCATCTCCCGGATCATCCCATACACCAGCCCCAAGCATCCTGTATCCTGTATTGAACATAGACTAGTGTTTCATTTCTTATATGATTGCATACATGTTTCAGTGCCATTCTCCCAAATCATCCCACCTTCTCCCTCTCCCTCAGAAGCCAAAAGTCCATTCTATACCTCTGTGTCTCTTATGTTGTCTCACTTACAGGGTCATCATTACTATCTTTCTAAATTCCATATATATGTGTCAGTATACTGTATTGGTGTTTTTCTTTCTGGCTAACTTCACTCTGTATAATCGGCTCCAGTTTCATCCATCTCATTAGAACTGAGTCAAATTTATTCTTTTTAAGGGCTGAGTAATACTCCATTGTGTATATGTACCACAGCTTTCTTATCCATTCATCTGCTGATGGACATCTAGGTTGTTTCCATGTCCTGGCAATTATAAACAATGCTGCAATGAACATTGGGGTACATGTGTCTCTTTCAATTCTGGTTTCCTCGGTGTGTATGCCCAGCAGTGGGATTGCTGGGTCATAAGGCAGTTCTATTTGCAATTCTTTAAGGAATCTCCACACTGTTTTCCATAATGGCTGTACTAGTTTGCATTCCCACCAACAGTGTAAGAGGGTTCCCTTTTCTCCACATCCTCTCCAGCATTTATTGCTTGTAGATTTTTGGATCGCAGCCATTCTGACTGGTGTGAAGTGGTACCTCATTGTGGTCTTGATTTGCATTTCTCTGATAATGAGTGATGTTGAGCATCTTTTCATGTGTTTGTTAGCCATCCGTATGTCTTCTTTGGAGAAATGCCTATTTAGTTCTTTGGCCCATTTTTTGATTGGATCGTTTATTTTTCTGGAGTTGAGCTGCATAAGTTGCTTGTATATCTTTGAGATTAGTTGTTTGTCAGTTGCTTCATTTGCTATTGTTTTCTCCCATTCAGAAGGCTGTCTTTTCACCTTACTTATAGTTTCCTTTGTTGTGCAGAAGCTTTTAATTTTAATTAGATCCCATTTGTTTATTTTTGCTTTTATTTCCAGTATACTGGGAGGTGGATCATAGAGGATCCTGCTGTGATATATGTCGGAAAGTGTTTTGCCTATGTTCTCCTCAAGGAGTTTTATAGTTTCTGGTCTTACGTTTAGATCTTTAATCCATTTTGAGTTTATTTTTGTGTGTGGTGTTAGAAAGTGGTCTAGTTCCATTCTTTTGCAAATGGTTGACCAGCTTTTCCAGCACCACCTGTTAAAGAGACTGTCTTTACTCCATTGTATGTTCTTGCCTCCTTTGTCGAAGATAAGGTGTCCATATGTGTGTGGGTTTATCTCATGGCTTTCTATCTTGTTCCATTGGTCTATATTTCTGTCTTTGTGCCAGTACCATACTGTCTTAATGACTGTGGCTTTGTAGTAGAGCCTGAAGTCAGGCAGGTTGATTCCTCCCGTACCATTCTTCTTTCTCAATATTGCCCTTGCTATTCGCGGTTTTTTGTATTTCCATACAAATCTTGAGATAATTTGTTCTAGTTCTGTGAAAAATACTGTTGGTAGCTTGATAGGGATTGCATTGAATCTGTAGATTGCTTTGGGTAGTACACTCATTTTCACTATATTGACTCTTCCAATCCATGAACATGGAATATTTCTCCATCTATTAGTGTCCTCTTTGATTTCTTTCATCAGTGTGCAATCAGAGCAGAAAAAGAAATAAAAGAAATCCAGATTGGAAAAGAAGAAGTAAAAATTTCACTGTTTGCAGACGACATGATCCTCTACATAGAAAATCCTAAAGACTCGACCAGAAAACTACTAGAGCTAATCAATGAATATAGTAAAGTTGCAGGATATAAAATCAACACTCTGAAATCCCTTGCATTCCTATACACTAATAATGAGAAAGTAGAAAATTAAATTAAGGAAACAATTCCATTCACCATTGCAATGAAAAGAGTAAAATACTTAGGGATATACCTACCTAAAGAAACTAAAGACCTATATATCTAAAACTTTTACAACTTTTTAAAGCAAATATTCATAATTTATATTATCCTAATGTACTGAAGCAAGGATCCTTAAGTGGGAAGAAGGTGGGGCCCAGATGTCCCAGCTCCTGCATGACTGATTCTAGGGGAAGCACATGGGGCCCAGCTGAGCACTCAGTATGTGAACAGGAGGCACCTGTAGCAACCAGCTACATCACTTGATCCCTTGTGGGGCCGCTGCATCTTGTTCCCTAGAATCAGCTCAGGGCTCCTGGCACATTTCAAAGTCTTTGGCTCCTTCTGAACAATCTGCACAGCAACCATTTTCCTCGGTGAAAGCAAGAGCCACGTTTGTTATACAGAGGCAGAAATCAAAAGCTGAATAATTTATGGAAATTCTGGTTATGATACCCTTAGAAATGATTGCTTAATTCTCCAAGAGACAAACTCCATGAAATAGGAGTCTGAGTGCCTGTAGTGCAGAATGTTCCTTTTGGCTGCATCCTTCTCTCCATGCAGGTTCAGAGAACTTTCCAATGCTACTCCAGCAAGGTTCCCAGGTTGCACTAGTGGTAAAGAACCTGTCTGCCAGTGCCGGAGACAGAAAAGATTCAAGATCTATCCTTGGGTTGGGAAGATCCTCAGGAGGAGGGCATGGCAACTCATTCCAGTATTCTTTTCTGGAGAATCCCATTGACAGAGGGGCTTAGTGTGTGTGTGTGTGACA